>JAIOTZ010000113.1:0-85579 GCA_023374045.1 Limonium bicolor | reverse complement strand
TTTAATAACAGAAAATCCCCTAAATTAATTTTTAAATTAATTAAGGGGTATTTCATCATATCCCCCTTAAAAGAACTTCGCCTCGAAGTTTAAAATCAACTAATAAGCACTCACACCGCTTCGGGTGCTGAGACAATAAAGTTCCAATGAAGTTCCATACCAAACCAATCGTTTATTTCCATCCACTTCCATAACAACACTCCACTCAAGATACTCAAAATCAAACTGAATCAGGATATACCAAGATATAACATGATGAAAATCAAAAGTCACATACTGATCATCATATCAACCAAGCCACATAACCAAACACCCTCTCATTCTGCTAATACTGTTCTCCCTTTGCTACAATGCAACGAGGCATAATCCGGATGAGATAACGAAGGAGGAGTATGCCAGCATATCCCCCTTAAAGAGCTAAGGTACGCCCTCGTACCGCTACTAATGGCACATTCAAAGAATTCAACACCTTATTAACCAGCTTTGTTGAATTTTACTACTGCACCGTTGATTATATCTATGATCGTTATATATATCTGTATCTCTTGATTGTTATGTATTTGTATTTCCTTGGTGGTTATAAAATTTTATCTTATGATTATTATCCATTCATTTAATGACTGATACGAATTATATGTCCATATATGATCATTTATCATATCAATTATATTACTAAGCTATACCTCGGGTGTAACGTACTTGAGTAGTTTAACATGATATTCCCGATCATTTAATAATCCTCAATAATCTTCCAAAATTATCTTCAAAGGTTTATTGGCCAACCATATGTTAAAACTCTATAAGATAAATATTTTCTGTGACTTTTCAAGTTTCAATTGTTTCTATGTTTACTTTAATAAAATTTACTTATTATATATTTACATAATTTCACCCAAGGGAGAATCTAAAGAAGTTCTTATCAATTATAATGTAGCTCCAAAATCTGATTTCTTTATCTTAAAATTTATTTTTCAAGATAGGGACTCTATATAAAATTTTAAGTCAAATGAACTAGTCTAATGAAAACTCACTCACTCTTGGTGATTATTTTTCTTAGGGTTTGTTCTATGTAAGTGTTCTTCTGATTATTAAATCTTAGTACTCTCTTAGACAATGGTGGCTTTTAGTAAATATCACTCTTAGTGTTCTTTAAAATTTTATACTTGTATAATGTTAAACTTCCAAGTAAACATGAGAATTTTCAATCTTTAAGTAACTCTCAAAAATTTTTTTTAAGATGCCAATACTCAAGTATTTAAGGATCAATGATCTTAGTTTTATACTCTTCTCTTCACTCAATCTTTAAGTAACTTCTTTTATTGATTTTTTTTTTTAGATCCAACCAGGGGTAGATGTTGTATCTTGGAGTACCCAAACTTAATCCCCTTCCTCCATATATGGTATTTTTTTTTTCACCAAAGATTTAACTCAATAACCCTTTACATTTATGAGTTTTATACCGGATCTTAAGATACAAATATTGATTTGTTCATTGTGGTTAGCAATGAATATGCCTAGCTCAAGATTTCATGATGGTACGTCTTACCACCACTTCCCCTCAAGTTCAACACAATCCATCACCTGCGTGGAAGATTATATACGGTTAGATGACAAGGCTTGTCTAGCCCCTAAACTTCTAGAAGTGGGTGTGCACACCCCCACTACTTTCAGCCTAGGAGTTCGTCGCACCAGGCACTTCCCGTAGGGTGTTAGGTTTATGTGTTTTCTTTCTAAAGTTAACATAGGGTTTTAATGTGTTTTACAAGTTTAGATGTTGATCTTTTCTAATACGCACTAGTTCTTGTTAGCTTAATAATCTTCTAGACTTAAGATTTATCTTAAACATTATCTTTAGGTAATAAATTGATACCAAGTAGTTCATGAGATTTATTTTCAAACTTTAAAGGAGTTGCAGTACTTTCACATAATATCAATACTAATTTAGTTATGTAAAGTTCTATTTGTATACTGTTTTCACCAAAAGTATTCTTTAAAATTCTAGGAATTGGTGTACTATCTTTTAAAGGATTGCATTTTAGCAATGTATTCTCCATGAGTATGCTTTTGAAAAATAGCTTAATATTTGTGTTTATCTCAACCAAAATCTTATCGTACTTAATATAGAATGTTCCAAACTTATATATATATATTTTTTGTAGTTTATTGTTGGAACGGTAATAAACAACACATCAACCCTCAACAGACATTCACAAAGAAAGTGTGTAAAGGAATCGTTCACAATTCCAAAAAGGGTTAGGAGTCGTGCCTTACTGGAGTCCTCACTTCCCAATTCTACCCACAGTTCCCCCGTTTTAAGTGCACCTATAATCTAAGTATTTCACTCTGTGTTTTTTCTCGGGTTCAGAGCGTAACTACGCTCTGATACCACTTTCTGTAACACCCCTATTTAGCGTATTTAAAGCGAAATAAAAATACGAAGGGCGTACAGACCATCGGGTTCCAAACACCCGGCACCAACCCTCACCAATTACAACTTATAACTTACAAAATACGGTCTGAACTCGAGAAAACTTAACACAAACATAATAGAAATTAAACATATCACTCTCCACAAAACCTAGTCCCATCCCAAACGCTCATCTCTTCGTGGCCACCTGTAAATCAACTCGTACCTGCAAGATGAAACCAAGCAGCCCCCCCAAAAGGGGCGGGTCAGTTCCCTGGAATGGAACTGGTACAATTCTCCAAAAGCAATCTTATAAAACATAACTCTTCAAAATAAATAGTAACATGAAAACAAACTCTTAAAAGTAAAACAGAGATAAAGCACTTCAAAACAATCAAGTTAAAGAGAAAAGAAAACAAGACAAAGATAGAGATAGAGAACTTCCAAACAAGTCATCCACTTAAGTAGTCACACCACATAGTTAGTAAGCGTCCATTGTTGATGTTAGAACCAATTCCCATTAGGAGTAGAAAAACCCAGATAGCCACAAAGGACTAGGAATGAATGAGAGAAAACCAAAACCAGCAACTCAAGAATGGAATGAAACCAACTGGGAGAGATGGCCCCCACCGCCAAGAACGTCCATTAAGGACAGGGGATATACAGCCCCTTACTGTTAACTACGTCCTCTCAGGACAAGGGATATACAGCCCTTTACTGTTTACCACGTCCACTAAGGACAGGGGATATACAGCCCCTTACTGTTCATCACGTCCACTAAGGACAGGGGATATACAGCCCCTTACTGTTAAATATCAATGCCCCTATGGGCGAGGGATATACAGCCCCCTACTACTGTTCACATTAAAGACGCGCGCACGTCGAAAGAAAGATTCCCAAGATTGACCTTTTCCAATAATCCCGCTAGATCACCAACTACCCAGAGCAATACCAAAACACTCAGTCCTACAGAGTGCAGAAGCGTAAACCCTAAGCAGCCAATGCCTAACGGGCAACCAAGTAGAAGAAACCAATACCCAAGTGAGTTCCACATCCAAGGCTCAGTTAGTCACACAAGCTGAGTTAGTCACACAACCATTTTTTTTTCTTAGAAAATCCTCTTAAAGTCAGTTAGCGTTTTCCAAAACATTCCACAAGTCAACCATTAAAAATATCGGAGTACGAGAAATCGCACAACACATTCCATAAAGTCCAAACACATCAAGCTGAGTACGAGAAATCGTACCTGGGTAACGCTGTAGCAGTTCTAATCAACTTGCGTAAACAATCAACAGTACTCTGAAGAATATTAAAGGTAGTCTATCATCAAACACTTGTAGCCTATGCTACACTTAAATAAACTCCTCACTATTATTTCTAAATCTCAATTGTCTTTTAAGCCCTCACTTAAATGCTATGAATAACCTTTGACTTGTCTTAGAATGTTCAATTACTTTCATCCTGAAACAACTATATTTTAATTAACTCAAACCCTTCCAACTCTTTTACTTAGTATCCACAAGTATATTATTAGCTTAATTATTACCTATATAATAAGGTGTTTTAAGATAACCCTTTTTATGTATCCTTACTTACATTTTAATTTCCCAAGTATTTAATTTTTACACACATTCTCTCCATAGAGTATGTATAATCCTTTTGTACTAAATTTTAATAACCTTATGTCTTAAATACATTTTATATTACTTACAAGACCAAAGGTTTCAAAGGAATAACTTAATAAATTAATTTCCTTTATTGTATTTTAGGATAAACATTATATCTCGACATAAGGTAAAATTTATCTAAGAACTAAATTCTGATTCATAATTGAAATTGTTAATTATGTAATAAGATAATCTATTCTGAAAATCCCCGTACCTTATATTCAAATGACACATTAATATTTCCAGTGTCAAAAAGGTAGATCAATATAATCTCTTATGTAACCTAGTTTCATCTAATTAAAGGTTCAATGATTTTAAGTATCAAATTTCTATCTGCAAACCTTTTTGTAAATCTTTAACCATTATGTACATCACTTATTTATAAACTCACATCCTGAATATCGATAATGAATGTATTTTATATGGCTTAACTAATTCCAAGAAACTTAAGGATTATTATTTAGATTAATCTCCTAATCATAGTTTAATATAGTTTATCATAATCCTTTTAATGATTTTATCTTAAAATATTAAGTTATTACTCAATACTAAAATATTAAGAAATAATTAAATCTAGACTTATTTATCCTCTTCACATGTAGACGTAAAAGTAACTCATTTATTTTACTATTGTTTATATAATAAGAACATTTAAATGTAAAAGTATTTCATTTATTTTATTATTAATTATATAACAAGATCTATTTGTATAACCCTTTATGTAGACTAATTACAAATATTCCTAAATTTCAACTTATTAATTTCTTAACCAAATTATAGATTTACATTGTGGTCATTGACTAAATAAATACGTGTGTTTAAATACGGTTTATATAAATCTTAGAAACTCAAAGAAGATACTAAAAACTCAACCTATAACCATAAATTAATACCACCTCATATAATATTCTTTTATTAGTATCATGTAGAGGTTTAGTTTAACTCATTAATTCCTTCATATTATATTTCCTATAAGGTATTTTATTCCTTTTAATTATGTCTAATATACGTATAGTTACACTAGGATTTAATTAAAACATTGTTTAAGTAGTTTTATTTAATTACCTCGATTAACCTTACACTTATTAACGTATTATATAAATAGGTTATAAAATAAGGTATTTCTCCAAGCTAACGTTAATATATTAACTCCCAACTGTATAATAGAATAAATGTAAATTAATTTAAATCCTTGTTTTAACATACGCTTCTATTTAATTCCTCTCACATGAGTATACATATACATTAGGTTTTTCCCAAAACATTCCTTAAGAAGTTTTATTGTATTTAATTACATTATTAACCTTTAACCAAATCCACCTATAACATAAAGTTTATAAAATAAAATATTTTCCTTAACCTCCATAGGTATATATACAGCTTCCATATTATATAGTAATCAGAAATGTAGATTAATTAGTTTTCTTAATTTAATATAAGTTTCTATTCCTTTTCTATATTATTAACATATTATATATATAGTTTTTACTTTCTTAAAAATGAATAACCAAAATATTTATAATTATACTGCCACTAAATATTAATTTAGTCTTTTTCATATTTTCCAATCCCTTAAAGTTTATTAACAAACTATACCCTAATTTTTGTTAAATTAAAAACCATATATTATAAGAAAATCTCATGAAAATTTCACAAATACAATTTTTAAACCCATTTACCTTTGTCCAAAAATTCCCAAATTTAATATACAGTAACTATAACATTTTAGACATATTATAAAATTTTTACTTCATAAAAATATCTTTTTAATTTAGCCAAATAATTCCAGAAACGCCGTAACTTGTAAAAATCATAACTTATGTTTAAAAACTCCAAATCCATAATAATTTACATCAAAATAAACTACATAAAATAAGGAATCTATGTTTAAAATTTCAAGTCAAAATACATTCGGGAAGGCACTTAAATTAATTAAACAAGTTAGGGTTTATTCCTGGAAACAATATAAAAACTTATACATTTAAATTCGTACGTTTTAATCGTGGCCGTCCATCTCTATTAACTGAGATCGGACGGCCTAGGTTGCGCGAGTTCTTCAGAGAACTCGAATCGAACTCGAGTACTAATTCCCCTATATCTCTCGATCTACAGAACGAAATTCAACGATTCTTGTTTCTATGGATTCTAAATCGAATTCCGGTTCTAATGGTACCGATTTCCCCAATTATCATGAAATATTCATCGAGTTTGGAATTCAATTCGCAAGTTAGGGTTTATACGAATTTCTGGGTTCGATGCGCACTCAAATCCGACAAATTCCCTCAATATGGTACGTAATTGAATCAATTAAAACATGGGTTAGGTCGAAAACAACACTACCAACAACATTATCGGAGCAATTGATCGGAAACTCACCGGAATTGCCCGAATCGAAGCGATTCGAAATCGTTTTTCTGGAAAAACTTGAACTTTCGACCAGTTCGGGAAGCACACTTCGAGGATCTATAAGTTATTGCACAGATCGAGTTAGGTTTTGTTTTTGGGCTCATTAGAAAGATGGAACTTAGATCTACACATGGATAACTAGAAATAATCCTAACTCGCATTATACAGAAAGAAAATCGACCCGAAAGTTACGAGTTTACCTCTCTGTTTCCGGTATGATTTTATGTGCTGAAAAATCCGGAACTTTGAGCGACTATAACTTCCAAACGGTTATGAATCAGGCTTGGGAATAAACATGAAAGTTGTAGACGGATTAGAGATCTACACAACGAGCTAAAGAAATCAAAATTTGGTTGAGAAACGAAGGACTTATGGCCAGACGAATTTACCTGAATTCGAAAGGAATTGGGAATCTGGGTTGCGACTGTGAAAGGTGCCGACTTGAGAACGATTTTCCCGTTGATGTAGAAGGATTTAGGGCTTGTATGAGTTACGGTTGTAAAGAGGGAATTAAGGAGAAGAGAGTGGCGAAGACGGCATGGAAAAATATTGAGTAATGAAGAAGATATAGCCGTCACAAGTTAGGTCAAGATCGGTTGTTTGCTGGCGAAAAACAAGGAGGTAAAATCAGCTAAGTGTTGGGACGCACGAGAGGCTGACACGTGGCACTTTATGAAATTTTGGCTCTAAACTTCAAACTAGCATAACTTTGGCTAGGATGATCCGTTTTTGACGTTCTTTTTATCGATCTTCATGGTTTTTCATAACCTATTTTTTGGTATAGGTTTCATGGCCTGGTTTGACCATTCTCAAAAAGTCAACTCTAGCAAGGCTTAATAAGCTTTAAGGTTTCTAGAATTTTATATTGACTTTTATGTTTCAAAACAATGTTCCAACACTTCCTAAAATCTTTATAATATATTTGGAGTGTTTAGAAATTTCCCCAAGATTTATTGACTTATAAATCTTACTATTAAATTCATAATACTATACAATAATATATAATAATTAGGAAAATCCCTAAATAAATTTCACAACCCCTTATATTAATTTAATATTCATAATTCCATATAATAATTTAATATTCATAATTCCATATAATAATTTAATACTCATAATTCCATATAATAATTTAATACTTAATAGTATTATTAAAGGTTTAATAAAAGAAATCCCCTAAATTAATTTAAATTAATTTAGGGGTATTTCAGCATATCCCCCTTAAAAGAAACTTCGCCTCGAAGTTTAAAAATCAACTAATAAGCACTCACACCGCTTCGGGTGTGCTGAGACAATAAAAGTTCCAATGAAGTTCCATACCAAACCAATCCTTTATTTCCATCCATTTCCATAACAACACCATTCCACTCAAGATTACTCAAAATCAAACTGAATCAGGATATACCAAGATATAGCATGATGAAAATCAAAAGTCACATACTGAGTCATAATGCAAAAGCCAAGCACATACAAACACCTCTCATTCTGCTAATATTGTTCTCCCTTTGCTAACAATGCAACGAGGCATAATCCGGATGAGATAACGAAGGAGGAGTATGCCAGCATATCCCCCTTAAAAGAGCTAAGGTACGCCCTCGTACCGCTACTAATGGCACATTCAAAGAATTCAACACCTTATTAACCAGCTTTGTTGAATTTTACTGCACCGTTGATTATATCTATGATCGTTATATATCTGTATCTCTTGATTGTTATGTATTTGTATTTCCTTGGTGGTTATAAAATTTTATCTTATGATTATTATCCATTCATTTAATGACTGATACGAATTATATGTCCATATATGATCATTTATCATATCAATTATATTACTAAGCTATACCTCGGGTGTAACGTACTTGAGTAGTTTAACATGATATTCCCGATCATTTAATAATCCTCAATAATCTTCCAAAATTATCTTCAAAGGTTTATTGGCCAACCATATGTTAAAACTCTATAAGATAAATATTTTCTGTGACTTTTCAAGTTTCAATTGTTTCTATGTTTACTTTATAAAATTTACTTATTATATTTACATAATTTCACCCAAGGGAGAATCTAAAGAAGTTCTTATCAATTATAATGTAGCTCCAAAATCTGATTTCTTTATCTTAAAATTTATTTTTCAAGATAGGGACTCTATATAAAATTTTAAGTCAAATGAACTAGTCTAATGAAAACTCACTCACTCTTGGTGATTATTTTTCTTAGGGTTTGTTCTATGTAAGTGTTCTTCTGATTATTAAATCTTAGTACTCTCTTAGACAATGGTGGCTTTTAGTAAATATCACTCTTAGTGTGTCTTTTAAAATTTTATACTTGTATAATGTTAAACTTCCAAGTAAACATGAGAATTTTCAATCTTTAAGTAACTCTCAAAAATTTTTTTTTTAAGATGCTCAATACTCAAGTATTTAAGGATCAATGATACTTAGTTTAGTATTACTCTTCTCTTCACTCAATCTTTAAGTAACTTCTTTTATTGATTTTTTTTTTAGATCCAACCAGGGGTAGATGTTGTATCTTGGAGTACCCAAACTTAATCCCCTTCCTCCATATATAGGTATTTTTTTTCACCAAAGATTTAACTCAATAAACCCTTTACATTTATGAGTTTTAATACCGGATCTTAAGATACAAATTTGATTTGTTCATTGTGGTTAGCAATGAAATATGCCTAGCTCAAGATTTCATGATGGTAACGTCTTACCACCACTTCCCCTCAAGTTCAACACAATCCATCACCTGCGTGGAAGATTATATACGGTTAGATGACAAGGCTTGTCTAGCCCCTAAACTTCTAGAAGTGGGTGTGCACCCCCACTACTTTCAGCCTAGGAGTTCGTCGCACCAGGCACTTCCCGTAGGGTGTTAGGTTTATGTGTTTTCTTTCTAAAGTTAACATAGGTTTTAATGTGTTTTACAAGTTTAGATGTTGATCTTTTCTAATACGCTACTAGTTCTTGTTAGCTTAATAATCTTCTAGACTTAAGATTTATCTTAAACATTATCTTTAGGTTAAATTGATGTACATGATGATTTATTTTTCAAACTTTAAAGGAGTTGCAGTACTTTCACATATCAATACTAATTTAGTTATGTAAAGTTCTATTTGTATACTGTTTTCAACCAAAAGTATTCTTTAAAATTCTAGGAATTGTGTACTATCTTTTAAAGGATTGCATTTTTAGCAATGTATTCTCCATGAGTATGCTTTTGAAAAATAGCTTAATATTTTGTTTATCTCAACCAAAATCTTATCGTACTTAATATAGATGTTCCAAACTTATATATATATATTTTGTAGTTTATTTTGGAACGGTATACATCACCCTCAACAGACATTCACAAAAGAAAAGTGTGTAAAGGAATCGTTCACAATTCCAAAAAGGGTTAGGAGTCGTGCCTTACTGGAGTCCTCACTTCCCAATTCTACCCCAGTTCCCCAGTTTTAAGTGCACCTATAATCTAAGTATTTCACTCGGCTTGTTTTCTCGGGTTCAGAGCGTAACTACGCTCTGATACCACTTTCTGTAACACCCCTATTTAGCGTATTTAAAGCGGAAATAAAAATACGAAGGGCGTACAGACCATCGGGTTCCAAACACCCGGCACCAACCCTCACCAATTACAACTTATAACTTACAAAAGCTACGGTCTGAACTCGAGAAAACTTAACACAAACATAATAGAAATTAAACATATCAACTCTCCACAAAACCTAGTCCCATCCCAAACGCTCATTCTCTTCGTGGCCACCTGTAAATCAACTCGTACCTGCAAGATGAAACCAAGCAGCCCACCCCAAAAGGGGCGGGTCAGTTCCCTGGAATGGAACTGGTACAATTCTCCAAAAGCAATCTTATAAAACATAACTCTTCAAAATAAATAGTAACATGAAAACAAACTCTTAAAAGTAAAACAGAGATAAAGCACTTCAAAACAATCAAGTTAAAGAGAAAAGAAAACAAGACAAAGATAGAGATAGAGAACTTCCAAAACAAGTCATCCACTTAAGTAGTCACACCACATAGTTAGTAAGCGTCCATTGTTGATGTTAGAACCAATTCCCATTAGGAGTAGAAAAACCCAGATAGCCACAAAGGACTAGGAATGAATGAGAGAAAACCAAAACCAGCAACTCAAGAATGGAATGAAACCAACTGGGAGAGATGGCCCCCACCGCCAAGAACGTCCATTAAGGACAGGGGATATACAGCCCCTTACTGTTAACTACGTCCTCTCAGGACAAGGGATATACAGCCCTTTACTGTTTACCACGTCCACTAAGGACAGGGGATATACAGCCCCTTACTGTTCATCACGTCCACTAAGGACAGGGGATATACAGCCCCTTACTGTTAAATATCAATGCCCCTATGGGCGAGGGATATACAGCCCCCTACTGTTCACATTAAAGACGCGCGCACGTCGAAAGAAAGATTCCCAAGATTGACCTTTTCCAATAATCCCGCTAGATCACCAACTACCCAGAGCAATACCAAAACACTCAGTCCTACAGAGTGCAGAAGCGTAAACCCTAAGCAGCCAATGCCTAACGGGCAACCAAGTAGAAGAAACCAATACCCAAGTGAGTTCCACATCCAAGGCTCAGTTAGTCACACAAGCTGAGTTAGTCACACAACCATTTTTTTTCTTAGAAAATCCTCTTAAAGTCAGTTAGCGTTTTCCAAAACATTCCACAAGTCAACCATTAAAAATATCGGAGTACGAGAAATCGCACAACACATTCCATAAAGTCCAAAACACATCAAGCTGAGTACGAGAAATCGTACCTGGGTAACGCTGTAGCAGTTCTAATCAACTTGCGTAAACAATCAACAGTACTCTGAAGAATATTAAAGGTAGTCTATCATCAACACTTGTAGCCTATGCTACACTTAAATAAACTCCTCACTATTATTTCTAAATCTCAATTGTCTTTTAAGCCCTCACTTAAATGCTATGAATAACCTTTGACTTGTCTTAGAATGTTCAATTACTTTCATCCTGAAACAACTATATTTTAATTAACTCAAACCCTTCCAACTCTTTTACTTAGTATCCACAAAGTATATTATTAGCTTAATTATTACCTATATAATAAGGTGTTTTAAGATAACCCTTTTTATGTATCCTTACTTACATTTTAATTTCCCAAGTATTTAATTTTTACACACATTCTCTCCATAGAGTATGTATAATCCTTTTGTACTAAATTTTAATAACCTTATGTCTTAAATACATTTTATATTACTTACAAGACCAAAGGTTTCAAAGGAATAACTTAATAAATTAATTTCCTTTATTGTATTTTAGGATAAACATTATATCTCGACATAAGGTAAAATTTATCTAAGAACTAAATTCTGATTCATAATTGAAATTGTTAATTATGTAATAAGATAATCTATTCTGAAAATCCCCGTACCTTATATTCAAATGACACATTAATATTTCCAGTGTCAAAAAGGTAGATCAATATAATCTCTTATGTAACCTAGTTTCATCTAATTAAAGGTTCAATGATTTTAAGTATCAAATTTCTATCTGCAAACCTTTTTGTAAATCTTTAACCATTATGTACATCACTTATTTATAAACTCACATCCTGAATATCGATAATGAATGTATTTTATATGGCTTAACTAATTCCAAGAAACTTAAGGATTATTATTTAGATTAATCTCCTAATCTAGTTTAATATAGTTTTATATCATAATCCTTTTAATGATTTTATCTTAAAATATTAAGTTATTACTCAATACTAAAAATATTAAGAAATAATTAAATCTAGACTTATTTATCCTCTTCACATGTAGACGTAAAAGTAACTCATTTATTTTACTATTGTTTATATAATAAGAACATTTAAATGTAAAAGTATTTCATTTATTTTATTATTAATTATATAACAAGATCTATTTGTATAACCCTTTATGTAGACTAATTACAAATATTCCTAAATTTCAACTTATTAATTTCTTAACCAAATTATAGATTTACATTGTGGTCATTGACTAAATAAATACGTGTGTTTAAATACGGTTTATATAAATCTTAGAAACTCAAAGATAACTAAAAACTCAACCTATAACCATAAATTAATACCACCTCATATAATATTCTTTTATTAGTATCATGTAGAGGTTTAGTTTAACTCATTAATTCCTTCATATTATATTTCCTATAAGGTATTTTATTCCTTTTAATTATGTCTAATATACGTATAGTTACACTAGGATTTAATTAAAACATTGTTTAAGTAGTTTTATTTAATTACCTCGATTAACCTTACACTTATTAACGTATTATATAAATAGGTTATAAAAAAGGTATTTCTCCAAGCTAACGTTAAATATATTAACTCCCAACTGTATAATAGAATAAATGTAAATTAATTTAAATCCTTGTTTTAACATACGCTTCTATTTAATTCCTCTCACATGAGTATACATATACATTAGGTTTTTCCCAAAACATTCCTTAAGAAGTTTTATTGTATTTAATTACATTATTAACCTTTAACCAAATCCACCTATAACATAAAGTTTATAAAATAAAATATTTTCCTTAACCTCCATAGGTATATATACAGCTTCCATATTATATAGTAATCAGAAATGTAGATTAATTAGTTTTCTTAATTTAATATAAGTTTCTATTCCTTTTCTATATTATTAACATATATATATATATAGTTTTTACTTTCTTAAAAATGAATAACCAAAATATTTATAATTATACTGCCACTAAATATTAATTTAGTCTTTTTCATATTTTCCAATCCCTTAAAGTTTATTAACAAACTATACCCTAATTTTTGTTAAATTAAAAACCATATATTATAAGAAAATCTCATGAAAATTTCACAAATACAATTTTTAAACCCATTTACCTTTGTCCAAAAATTCCCAAATTTAATATACAGTAACTATAACATTTTAGACATATTATAAAATTTTTACTTCATAAAAATATCTTTTTAATTTAGCCAAATAATTCCAGAAACGCCGTAACTTGTAAAAATCATAACTTATGTTTAAAAACTCCAAATCCATAATAATTTACATCAAAATAAACTACATAAAATAAGGAATCTATGTTTAAAATTTCAAGTCAAAATACATTCGGGAAGGCACTTAAATTAATTAAACAAGTTAGGGTTTATTCCTGGAAACAATATAAAAACTTATACATTTAAATTCGTACGTTTTAATCGTGGCCGTCCATCTCTATTAACTGAGATCGGACGGCCTAGGTTGCGCGGTTCTTCAGAGAACTCGAATCGAACTCGAGTACTAATTCCCCTATATCTCTCGATCTACAGAACGAAATTCAACGATTCTTGTTTCTATGGATTCTAAATCGAATTCCGGTTCTAATGGTACCGATTTCCCCAATTATCATGAAATATTCATCGAGTTTGGAATTCAATTCGCAAGTTAGGGTTTATACGAATTTCTGGGTTCGATGCGCACTCAAATCCGACAAATTCCCTCAATATGGTACGTAATTGAATCAATTAAAACATGGGTTAGGTCGAAAACAACACTACCAACAACATTATCGGAGCAATTGATCGGAAACTCACCGGAATTGCCCGAATCGAAGCGATTCGAAATCGTTTTTCTGGAAAAACTTGAACTTTCGACCAGTTCGGGAAGCACACTTCGAGGATCTATAAGTTATTGCACAGATCGAGTTAGGTTTTGTTTTTGGGCTCATTAGAAAGATGGAACTTAGATCTACACATGGATAACTAGAAATAATCCTAACTCGCATTATACAGAAAGAAAATCGACCCGAAAGTTACGAGTTTACCTCTCTGTTTCCGGTATGATTTTATGTGCTGAAAAATCCGGAACTTTGAGCGACTATAACTTCCAAACGGTTATGAATCAGGCTTGGGAATAAACATGAAAGTTGTAGACGGATTAGAGATCTACACAACGAGCTAAAGAAATCAAAATTTGGTTGAGAAACGAAGGACTTATGGCCAGACGAATTTACCTGAATTCGAAAGGAATTGGGAATCTGGGTTGCGACTGTGAAAGGTGCCGACTTGAGAACGATTTTCCCGTTGATGTAGAAGGATTTAGGGCTTGTATGAGTTACGGTTGTAAAGAGGGAATTAAGGAGAAGAGAGTGGCGAAGACGGCATGGAAAAATATTGAGTAATGAAGAAGATATAGCCGTCACAAGTTAGGTCAAGATCGGTTGTTTGCTGGCGAAAAACAAGGAGGTAAAATCAGCTAAGTGTTGGGACGCACGAGAGCTGACACGTGGCACTTTATGAAATTTTGGCTCTAAACTTCAAACTAGCATAACTTTGGCTAGGATGATCCGTTTTTGACGTTCTTTTTATCGATCTTCATGGTTTTTCATAACCTATTTTTTGGTATAGGTTTCATGGCCTGGTTTGACCATTCTCAAAAAGTCAACTCTAGCAAGGCTTAATAAGCTTTAAGGTTTCTAGAATTTTATATTGACTTTTATGTTTCAAAACAATGTTCCAACACTTCCTAAAATCTTTATAATATATTTGGAGTGTTTAGAAATTTCCCCAAGATTTATTGACTTATAAATCTTACTATTAAATTCATAATACTATACAATAATATATAATAATTAGGAGAAAATCCCTAAATAAATTTCACAACCCCTTATATTAATTTAATATTCATAATTCCATATAATAATTTAATATTCATAATTCCATATAATAATTTAATACTCATAATTCCATATAATAATTTAATACTTAATAGTATTATTAAAGGTTTAATAAAAGAAATCCCCTAAATTAATTTAAATTAATTTAGGGGTATTTCAGCATATCCCCCTTAAAAGAAACTTCGCCTCGAAGTTTAAAAATCAACTAATAAGCACTCACACCGCTTCGGGTGTGCTGAGACAATAAAAGTTCCAATGAAGTTCCATACCAAACCAATCCTTTATTTCCATCCATTTCCATAACAACATTCCACTCAAGATTACTCAAAATCAAACTGAATCAGGATATACCAAGATATAGCATGATGAAAATCAAAAGTCACATACTGAGTCATAATGCAAAAGCCAAGCACATACAAACACCTCTCATTCTGCTAATATTGTTCTCCCTTTGCTAACAATGCAACGAGGCATAATCCGGATGAGATAACGAAGGAGGAGTATGCCAGCATATCCCCCTTAAAAGAGCTAAGGTACGCCCTCGTACCGCTACTAATGGCACATTCAAAGAATTCAACACCTTATTAACCAGCTTTGTTGAATTTTACTGCACCGTTGATTATATCTATGATCGTTATATATCTCTGTATCTCTTGATTGTTATGTATTTGTATTTCCTTGGTGGTTATAAAATTTTATCTTATGATTATTATCCATTCATTTAATGACTGATACGAATTATATGTCCATATATGATCATTTATCATATCAATTATATCTAAGCTATACCTCGGGTGTAACGTACTTGAGTAGTTTAACATGATATTCCCGATCATTTAATAATCCTCAATAATCTTCCAAAATTATCTTCAAAGGTTTATTGGCCAACCATATGTTAAAACTCTATAAGATAAATATTTTCTGTGACTTTTCAAGTTTCAATTGTTTCTATGTTTACTTTATAAATTTACTTATTATATTTTACATAATTTCACCACCCAAGGGAGAATCTAAAGAAGTTCTTATCAATTATAATGTAGCTCCAAAATCTGATTTCTTTATCTTAAAATTTATTTTTCAAGATAGGGACTCTATATAAAATTTTAAGTCAAATGAACTAGTCTAATGAAAACTCACTCACTCTTGGTGATTATTTTTCTTAGGGTTTGTTCTATGTAAGTGTTCTTCTGATTATTAAATCTTAGTACTCTCTTAGACAATGGTGGCTTTTAGTAAATATCACTCTTAGTGTGTCTTTTAAAATTTTATACTTGTATAATGTTAAACTTCCAAGTAAACATGAGAATTTTCAATCTTTAAGTAACTCTCAAAAAATTTTTTTTAAGATGCTCAATACTCAAGTATTTAAGGATCAATGATACTTAGTTTAGTATTACTCTTCTCTTCACTCAATCTTTAAGTAACTTCTTTTATTGATTTTTTTTTTTAGATCCAACCAGGGGTAGATGTTGTATCTTGGAGTACCCAAACTTAATCCCCTTCCTCCATATATAGGTATTTTTTTTCACCAAAGATTTAACTCAATAAACCCTTTACATTTATGAGTTTTAATACCGGATCTTAAGATACAAATATTGATTTGTTCATTGTGGTTAGCAATGAAATATGCCTAGCTCAAGATTTCATGATGGTAACGTCTTACCACCACTTCCCCTCAAGTTCAACACAATCCATCACCTGCGTGGAAGATTATATACGGTTAGATGACAAGGCTTGTCTAGCCCCTAAACTTCTAGAAGTGGGTGTGCACCCCCACTACTTTCAGCCTAGGAGTTCGTCGCACCAGGCACTTCCCGTAGGGTGTTAGGTTTATGTGTTTTCTTTCTAAAGTTAACATAGGGTTTTAATGTGTTTTACAAGTTTAGATGTTGATCTTTTCTAATACGCTACTAGTTCTTGTTAGCTTAATAATCTTCTAGACTTAAGATTTATCTTAAACATTATCTTTAGGTAATAAATTGATACCAAGTAGTTCATGAGATTTATTTTCAAACTTTAAAGGAGTTGCAGTACTTTCACATAATATCAATACTAATTGTTATGTAAAGTTCTATTTGTATACTGTTTTCAACCAAAAGTATTCTTTAAAATTCTAGGAATTGGTGTACTATCTTTTAAAGGATTGCATTTTTAGCAATGTATTCTCCATGAGTATGCTTTTGAAAAATAGCTTAATATTTTGTTTATCTCAACCAAAATCTTATCGTACTTAATATAGAATGTTCCAAACTTATATATATATTGTTGTAATTTATTGTTGGAACGGTATAACAACACATCACCCTCAACAGACATTCACAAAAGAAAAGTGTGTAAAGGAATCGTTCACAATTCCAAAAAGGGTTAGGAGTCGTGCCTTACTGGAGTCCTCACTTCCCAATTCTACCCCAGTTCCCCAGTTTTAAGTGCACCTATAATCTAAGTATTTCACTCGGCTTGTTTTCTCGGGTTCAGAGCGTAACTACGCTCTGATACCACTTTCTGTAACACCCCTATTTAGCGTATTTAAAGCGGAAATAAAAATACGAAGGGCGTACAGACCATCGGGTTCCAAACACCCGGCACCAACCCTCACCAATTACAACTTATAACTTACAAAAGCTACGGTCTGAACTCGAGAAAACTTAACACAACATAATAGAAATTAAACATATCAACTCTCCACAAAACCTAGTCCCATCCCAAACGCTCATTCTCTTCGTGGCCACCTGTAAATCAACTCGTACCTGCAAGATGAAACCAAGCAGCCCACCCCAAAAGGGGCGGGTCAGTTCCCTGGAATGGAACTGGTACAATTCTCCAAAAGCAATCTTATAAAACATAACTCTTCAAAATAAATAGTAACATGAAAACAAACTCTTAAAAGTAAAACAGAGATAAAGCACTTCAAAACAATCAAGTTAAAGAGAAAAGAAAACAAGACAAAGATAGAGATAGAGAACTTCCAAAACAAGTCATCCACTTAAGTAGTCACACCACATAGTTAGTAAGCGTCCATTGTTGATGTTAGAACCAATTCCCATTAGGAGTAGAAAAACCCAGATAGCCACAAAGGACTAGGAATGAATGAGAGAAAACCAAAACCAGCAACTCAAGAATGGAATGAAACCAACTGGAGAGATGGCCCCCACCGCCAAGAACGTCCATTAAGGACAGGGGATATACAGCCCCTTACTGTTAACTACGTCCTCTCAGGACAAGGGATATACAGCCCTTTACTGTTTACCACGTCCACTAAGGACAGGGGATATACAGCCCCTTACTGTTCATCACGTCCACTAAGGACAGGGGATATACAGCCCCTTACTGTTAAATATCAATGCCCCTATGGGCGAGGGATATACAGCCCCCTACTGTTCACATTAAAGACGCGCGCACGTCGAAAGAAAGATTCCCAAGATTGACCTTTTCCAATAATCCCGCTAGATCACCAACTACCCAGAGCAATACCAAAACACTCAGTCCTACAGAGTGCAGAAGCGTAAACCCTAAGCAGCCAATGCCTAACGGGCAACCAAGTAGAAGAAACCAATACCCAAGTGAGTTCCACATCCAAGGCTCAGTTAGTCACACAAGCTGAGTTAGTCACACAACCATTTTTTTTCTTAGAAAATCCTCTTAAAGTCAGTTAGCGTTTTCCAAAACATTCCACAAGTCAACCATTAAAAATATCGGAGTACGAGAAATCGCACAACACATTCCATAAAGTCCAAAACATCAAGCTGAGTACGAGAAATCGTACCTGGGTAACGCTGTAGCAGTTCTAATCAACTTGCGTAAACAATCAACAGTACTCTGAAGAATATTAAAGGTAGTCTATCATCAAACACTTGTAGCCTATGCTACACTTAAATAAACTCCTCACTATTATTTCTAAATCTCAATTGTCTTTTAAGCCCTCACTTAAATGCTATGAATAACCTTTGACTTGTCTTAGAATGTTCAATTACTTTCATCCTGAAACAACTATATTTTAATTAACTCAAACCCTTCCAACTCTTTTACTTAGTATCCACAAAGTATATTATTAGCTTAATTATTACCTATATAATAAGGTGTTTTAAGATAACCCTTTTTATGTATCCTTACTTACATTTTAATTTCCCAAGTATTTAATTTTTACACACATTCTCTCCATAGAGTATGTATAATCCTTTTGTACTAAATTTTAATAACCTTATGTCTTAAATACATTTTATATTACTTACAAGACCAAAGGTTTCAAAGGAATAACTTAATAAATTAATTTCCTTTATTGTATTTTAGGATAAACATTATATCTCGACATAAGGTAAAATTTATCTAAGAACTAAATTCTGATTCATAATTGAAATTGTTAATTATGTAATAAGATAATCTATTCTGAAAATCCCCGTACCTTATATTCAAATGACACATTAATATTTCCAGTGTCAAAAAGGTAGATCAATATAATCTCTTATGTAACCTAGTTTCATCTAATTAAAGGTTCAATGATTTTAAGTATCAAATTTCTATCTGCAAACCTTTTTGTAAATCTTTAACCATTATGTACATCACTTATTTATAAACTCACATCCTGAATATCGATAATGAATGTATTTTATATGGCTTAACTAATTCCAAGAAACTTAAGGATTATTATTTAGATTAATCTCCTAATCATAGTTTAATATAGTTTTATATCATAATCCTTTTAATGATTTTATCTTAAAATATTAAGTTATTACTCAATACTAAAAATTAAGAAATAATTAAATCTAGACTTATTTATCCTCTTCACATGTAGACGTAAAAGTAACTCATTTATTTTACTATTGTTTATATAATAAGAACATTTAAATGTAAAAGTATTTCATTTATTTTATTATTAATTATACAAGATCTATTTGTATAACCCTTTATGTAGACTAATTACAAATATTCCTAAATTTCAACTTATTAATTTCTTAACCAAATTATAGATTTACATTGTGGTCATTGACTAAATAAATACGTGTGTTTAAATACGGTTTATATAAATCTTAGAAACTCAAAGATAACTAAAAACTCAACCTATAACCATAAATTAATACCACCTCATATAATATTCTTTTATTAGTATCATGTAGAGGTTTAGTTTAACTCATTAATTCCTTCATATTATATTTCCTATAAGGTATTTTATTCCTTTTAATTATGTCTAATATACGTATAGTTACACTAGGATTTAATTAAAACATTGTTTAAGTAGTTTTATTTAATTACCTCGATTAACCTTACACTTATTAACGTATTATATAAATAGGTTATAAAATAAGGTATTTCTCCAAGCTAACGTTAAATATATTAACTCCCAACTGTATAATAGAATAAATGTAAATTAATTTAAATCCTTGTTTTAACATACGCTTCTATTTAATTCCTCTCACATGAGTATACATATACATTAGGTTTTTCCCAAAACATTCCTTAAGAAGTTTTATTGTATTTAATTACATTATTAACCTTTAACCAAATCCACCTATAACATAAAGTTTATAAAATAAAATATTTTCCTTAACCTCCATAGGTATATATACAGCTTCCATATTATATAGTAATCAGAAATGTAGATTAATTAGTTTTCTTAATTTAATATAAGTTTCTATTCCTTTTCTATATTATTAACATATATATATATAGTTTTTACTTTCTTAAAAATGAATAACCAAAATATTTATAATTATACTGCCACTAAATATTAATTTAGTCTTTTTCATATTTTCCAATCCCTTAAAGTTTATTAACAAACTATACCCTAATTTTTGTTAAATTAAAAACCATATATTATAAGAAAATCTCATGAAAATTTCACAAATACAATTTTTAAACCCATTTACCTTTGTCCAAAAATTCCCAAATTTAATATACAGTAACTATAACATTTTAGACATATTATAAAATTTTTACTTCATAAAAATATCTTTTTAATTTAGCCAAATAATTCCAGAAACGCCGTAACTTGTAAAAATCATAACTTATGTTTAAAAACTCCAAATCCATAATAATTTACATCAAAATAAACTACATAAAATAAGGAATCTATGTTTAAAATTTCAAGTCAAAATACATTCGGGAAGGCACTTAAATTAATTAAACAAGTTAGGGTTTATTCCTGGAAACAATATAAAAACTTATACATTTAAATTCGTACGTTTTAATCGTGGCCGTCCATCTCTATTAACTGAGATCGGACGGCCTAGGTTGCGCGAGTTCTTCAGAGAACTCGAATCGAACTCGAGTACTAATTCCCCTATATCTCTCGATCTACAGAACGAAATTCAACGATTCTTGTTTCTATGGATTCTAAATCGAATTCCGGTTCTAATGGTACCGATTTCCCCAATTATCATGAAAATTCATCGAGTTTGGAATTCAATTCGCAAGTTAGGGTTTATACGAATTTCTGGTTCGATGCGCACTCAAATCCGACAAATTCCCTCAATATGGTACGTAATTGAATCAATTAAAACATGGGTTAGGTCGAAAACAACACTACCAACAACATTATCGGAGCAATTGATCAGAAACTCACCGGAATTGCCCGAATTGAAGCGATTCGAAATCGTTTTTCTGGAAAAACTTGAACTTTCGACCAGTTCGGGAAGCACACTTCGAGGATCTATAAGTTATTGCACAGATCGAGTTAGGTTTTGTTTTTGGGCTCATTAGAAAGATGGAACTTAGATCTACACATGGATAACTAGAAATAATCCTAACTCGCATTATACAGAAAGAAAATCGACCCGAAAGTTACGAGTTTACCTCTCTGTTTCCGGTATGATTTTATGTGCTGAAAAATCCGGAACTTTGAGCGACTATAACTTCCAAACGATTATGAATCAGGCTTGGGAATAAACATGAAATTGTAGACGGATTAGAGATCTACACAACGAGCTAAAGAAATCAAAATTTGGTTGAGAAACGAAGGACTTATGGCCAGACGAATTTACCTGAATTCGAAAGGAATTGGGAATCTGGGTTACGACTGTGAAAGGTGCCGACTTGAGAACGATTTTCCCGTTGATGTAGAAGGATTTAGGGCTTGTATGAGTTACGGTTGTAAAGAGGGAATTAAGGAGAAGAGAGTGGCGAAGACGGCATGGAAAAATATTGAGTAATGAAGAAGATATAGCCGTCACAAGTTAGGTCAAGATCGGTTGTTTGCTGGCGAAAAACAAGGAGGTAAAATCAGCTAAGTGTTTGGGACGCACGAGAGGCTGACACGTGGCACTTTATGAAATTTTGGCTCTAAACTTCAAACTAGCATAACTTTGGCTAGGATGATCCGTTTTTGACGTTCTTTTTATCGATCTTCATGGTTTTTCATAACCTATTTTTTGGTATAGGTTTCATGGCCTGGTTTGACCATTCTCAAAAAGTCAACTCTAGCAAGGCTTAATAAGCTTTAAGGTTTCTAGAATTTTATATTGACTTTTATGTTTCAAAACAATGTTCCAACACTTCCCAAAATCTTTATAAATATTTGGAGTGTTATAATTTCCCAAGATTTATTGACTTATAAATCTTACTATTAAATTCATAATACTATACAATAATATATAATAATTAGGAGAAAACCCCTAAATAAATTTCACAACCCCTTATATTAATTTAATATTCATAATTCCATATAATAATTTAATATTCATAATTCCATATAATAATTTAATATAAAAGAAACCTAAATTAATTTAAATTAATTTAGGGTTGTATTTCAGCATATCCCCCTTAAAAGAAACTTCGCCTCGAAGTTTAAAAATCAACTAATAAGCACTCACACCGCTTCGGGTGTGCTGAGACAATAAAAGTTCCAATGAAGTTCCATACCAAACCAATCCTTTATTTCCATCCATTTCCATAACAACATTCCACTCAAGATTACTCAAAATCAAACTGAATCAGGATATACCAAGATATAGCATGATGAAAATCAAAAGTCACATACTGAGTCATAATGCAAAAGCCAAGCACATACAAACACCTCTCATTCTGCTAATATTGTTCTCCCTTTGCTAACAATGCAACGAGGCATAATCCGGATGAGATAACGAAGGAGGAGTATGCCAGCATATCCCCCTTAAAAGAGCTAAGGTACGCCCTCGTACCGCTACTAATGGCACATTCAAAGAATTCAACACCTTATTAACCAGCTTTGTTGAATTTTACTGCACCGTTGATTATATCTATGATCGTTATATATCTGTATCTCTTGATTGTTATGTATTTGTATTTCCTTGGTGGTTATAAAATTTATCTTATGATTATTATCCATTCATTTAATGACTGATACGAATTATATGTCCATATATGATCATTTATCATATCAATTATATTACTAAGCTATACCTCGGGTGTAACGTACTTGAGTAGTTTAACATGATATTCCCGATCATTTAATAATCCTCAATAATCTTCCAAAATTATCTTCAAAGGTTTATTGGCCAACCATATGTTAAAACTCTATAAGATAAATATTTTCTGTGACTTTTCAAGTTTCAATTGTTTCTATGTTTACTTTATAAAATTTACTTATTATATATTTACATAATTTCACCCAAGGGAGAATCTAAAGAAGTTCTTATCAATTATAATGTAGCTCCAAAATCTGATTTCTTTATCTTAAAATTTATTTTTCAAGATAGGGACTCTATATAAAATTTTAAGTCAAATGAACTAGTCTAATGAAAACTCACTCACTCTTGGTGATTATTTTCTTAGGGTTTGTTCTATGTAAGTGTTCTTCTGATTATTAAATCTTAGTACTCTCTTAGACAATGGTGGCTTTAGTAAATATCACTCTTAGTGTGTCTTTTAAAATTTTATACTTGTATAATGTTAAACTTCCAAGTAAACATGAGAATTTTCAATCTTTAAGTAACTCTCAAAATTTTTTTTTTAAGATGCTCAATACTCAAGTATTTAAGGATCAATGATACTTAGTTTAGTATTACTCTTCTCTTCACTCAATCTTTAAGTAACTTCTTTTATTGATTTTTTTTTTTTAGATCCAACAGGGGTAGATGTTGTATCTTGGAGTACCCAAACTTAATCCCCTTCCTCCATATATAGGTTTTTTCACCAAAGATTTAACTCAATAAACCCTTTACATTTATGAGTTTTAATACCGGATCTTAAGATACAAATATTGATTTGTTCATTGTGGTTAGCAATGAAATATGCCTAGCTCAAGATTTCATGATGGTAACGTCTTACCACCACTTCCCCTCAAGTTCAACACAATCCATCACCTGCGTGGAAGATTATATACGGTTAGATGACAAGGCTTGTCTAGCCCCTAAACTTCTAGAAGTGGGTGTGCACCCCCACTACTTTCAGCCTAGGAGTTCGTCGCACCAGGCACTTCCCGTAGGGTGTTAGGTTTTGTGTAAAGTTAACATAGAGTTTTAATGTGTTTTACAAGTTCAGATGTTGATCTTTTCTAATATGCTACTAGTTCTTGTTAGCTTAATAATTTTCTAGACTTAAGATTTATCTTAAACATTATCCTTAGGTAATAAATTGATACCAAGTAGTTCATGAGATTCAAACTTTAAGGAGTTGAAGTACTTTCACATAATATCAATACTAATTTAGTTATGTAAAGTTCTATTTGTATACTGTTTTCAACCAAAAGTATTCTTTAAAATTCTAGGAATTTGTGTACTAGCTTTTAAAGGATTGCATTTTTAGCAATGTATTCTCCATGAGTATGCTTGAAAAATAGCTTAATATTTGGATATCTCAACCAAAATCTTATCATACTTAATATAGGATGTTCCAACTTATATATATATATATATTTTGTAGTTTATTGTTGGAACGGTAAACAACACATCACACTCAACAGACATTCACAAAGAAAAGTGTGTAAAGGAATCGTTCACAATTCCAAAAAGGGTTAGGAGTCGTGCCTTACTGGAGTCCTCACTTCCCAATTCTACCCCAGTTCCCCAGTTTTAAGTGCACCTATAATCTAAGTATTTCACTCGGCTTGTTTTCTCGGGTTCAGAGCGTAACTACGCTCTGATACCACTTTCTGTAACCCCTATTACATAAAGCGGAAATAAAACTCGAAGGCGATTACAGACCATCGGGTTCCAAACACCCGGCACCAAACCTCACCAATTACAACTTAACTTACAAAAGCTACGGTCTGAACTCGAGAAAACTTAACACAAACATAATAGAAATTAAACATATTCTCTCCACAAAACCTAGTCCCATCCCAAACGCTCATTCTCTCGTGGCCACCTGTAAATCAATTCGTACCTGCAAGATGAAACCAAGCAGCCCACCCCAAGAGGGGTGAGTCAGTTCCCTGGAATGGAACTGGTAATACTATTCTCTAAAACAAAACTTTAATATCACTTGAGAATAAACAATAACTTGAAAACAACGCTTAAACAAAATAGCGAAACAAAACACCCTTTTAAAACACCAAGTCAAACATAACATTTCAAAGGAGACAAATAACAGAAGAGTAAAGTTAGTAAATAACACCACACCAAGGATTAGTGAACAATCATTACTTATGTTAGATCCATTTCCAAGTTGGAGTAGAAAGACCCATGTAGTCACGAGGACTAGGAATGAATGAGAGAAAACCAAAACCAGCAACTCAAGAATGGAATGAAACCAACTGGGAGAGATGGCCCCACCGCCAAGAACGTCCATTAAGGACAGGGGATATACAGCCCCTTACTGTAACTACGTCCTCTCAAGACAAGGGATATACAGCCCTTACTGTTTACCACGTCCACTAAGGACAGGGGATATACAGCCCCTTACTGTTCATCACGTCCACTAAGGACAGGGATATACAGCCCTTACTGTTAAATATCAATGCCCCTATGGGCGAGGGATATACAGCCCCCTACTGTTCACATTAAAGACGCGCGCACGTCGAAAGAAAGATTTCCAAGATTGACCTTTTCCAAAAATCCCGCTAGATCACCAACTACCCAGAGCAATACCAAAACACTCAGTCCTACAGAGTGCAGAAGCGTAAACCCTAAGCAGCCAATGTCTAACGGGCAACCAAGTAGAAGAAACCAATACCCAAGTGAGTTCCACATCCAAGGCTCAGTTAGTCACAAGCTGAGTCAGTCACACAACCATTTCTTATTTTTAGAAGTTCCTCTTAAGTCAGTTAGCGTTCCAAAACATTCCACAAGTCAACCAGCAAAAACATCGTAGTACGAGAAGTCGTACAACACATTCCATAAAGTCCAAAACACGTCAAGCTGAGTACGAGAAATCGTACTGGAACGCTGTAGCAGCTCTAGACAACTTCGTAAATAATCAACAGTACTCTGGAGAATATTAAAGGTAATCTATCATCAATAACTCATACCCTAGTTAAACTTAAATAGATCCTCACTCTCATTCTAAACCTCGATCATCTTGTAAGCCCTTCGCTTAATTGTTAAGTATAACCTTTGACTTGTTTTAGAATGGTATAGCCCAAGGTTGTAAGATGAAGGAATGTATCTTCTAACACTTGCTAATTTTTCCACTCTTATCCACTTTACTAATACTTAACCGCAATTCCCACATAAGACCTCTATATCTTAAGTGTATTCTACGTTACTCAATTAATCTTAGAATCTCAATAATAACTCTTAAGCTCAATACCATTATTCTTACTTTAGGACAGTCATCGTATTGTAACCTATGATGGATTTATCCTAGAATACACACTATTATTTCACAATTTATTGACTATGTATCTTTATCAATATCTACTAGATAATCCATTAACTAAGTTTCCCCCTTAACTTAATTAAGATTCTACCCGTATACTGGAATTATAGTGTCGTAGATCATTTCATTACAACTTCATTGATCTTAGAATTTAGAGAGAACTACTAGATCAATACTTTATCTTTACTTAGAATGACTTAATATTATAACCATTTAATTATCTTGTCTTAAGATTTTCAACTACTCTTCATCCTGAGACAACATATTTTAATTAACTCAAACCCTTCCAACTCTTTTACTTTAGTATCCACAAAGTATATATTCGCTTAATTATTACTATATAATAAGGTGTTTTAAGATAACCCTTTTTATGTATCCTTACTCACATTTTAATTTCCCAAGTATTTAATTTTTACACACATTCTCTCCATAGAGTATGTATAATCCTTTGTACAAATTGTAATAAACCTACGTCTAAAATACATTTTATTACTTACAAGACCAAGGTTTCAAAGGAATAACTTAATAAATTATTTTCCTTTATTTTATTTAGGATGGACATTATATCTTAGCATAAAGTAGAATTTATCAAAGAAATAAATTCTAGTTCGTAAGTGAAATATCAATTACTTAATAAATATAATATTCTGAACAATCTCCATACCTTATATTCAAATGACACTTTAATTTTTCCAGTGTCAAAGGTAAATCAATATAGTCTCTTATGTAACCTGGGTTTCATCTAATTAAAGGTTTAAAGATTTTACGTAGCAAATTCCTATTTACAACCTTCTTATAAATTCTAACTACTAAATACATTAAACTATTTACTCACATCCTGAATTTGGTGTTAAATGTATTTATATGGCTTAACTAGTTGTAAGAAACTTAAGGATTATTATTTAGATTAAATTCCTAACCATAGTTAATGTAGTTTATATCATAATCCCTTTTAATGATTTTATCTTAAAATATTAAGTTATTACTCATACTATAAATATTAAGAATAATAAAAATCTAGACTTATTTATCCTTCACATTTAGATGTAAAGTAACTCATTTATTTATTATTGTTTATATAATTGAACATTTAAACGTAAAAGCATTTCATTCATTTTATTAATTATATAATAAGATCTATTTGTGTAACACTTTATGTAAACTAATTACGAATATTCCTAAATCTCAACTTATTAATTTCTTAACCCGATTATAGATTACATTGTGGACATTGACTAAATATACACAGTATTTTAATACTGTTTATACTTAGAAATTCAAGGGTAACTAAAAACTCAATTCTTAACCATAAATTAATACACCTCATATAGTATTCTATTATTAGTATTATGTAGAGGTTTTATTTTAAAACTCATTAATTCCTGCATTTATATTTTCTATAAGGTATTTTATTCTTTTATTTATTTATTTATCGTATATATATATCCTTCCATTATATTCCTCACAAGGAATGTTATTTCCTTTATCTATTTTTATTGGTTTATATATATATATACACATATACCTACATATATTAAGATTTATCCAGAACACTCTATTGTATCTAATTATATCTAACATCTTTTAGACACATCCAAAACTGATTTACGGTTTTAAAATAAAGTATTTCCCTTAGTTTTAGTTAAACATATTAGCTTCCATATTACATATAGTAGTAAAATGTAGTTTAGTTAAATTCCTTGATTTAATAAAGTTTCTATTTATTTCTCTCATATAAATATACATATCAATATATGTAACAATTTTACTTCACTTAAAGCTAATACCCAAAATATTTATAAACATACTGTATTAAATGTTAATTAGTCTTATTATATTTTCCCCAACCTATAAAGCATTAATCAACTATACTTTAATTTTGATTACATTTAAAAACTATATATAAGTTATTCTTATGAAAAACTCACAAACACAATTTTTAAAACCTTTTCCCGTTGCCCAAAAATTCCTAAATTTAATAACAGTAACTATCACATTTAGACATATTATAAAATTTTTATTTCATAATAATATCTTTTTAATTTAGCCAAATAATTCCAGAAAACCCGTAATTGTAAAAATCATAACTTATGTTTAAAAACTCCAAATCCATAATAATTTACATCAAAATAAACTACATAAAAAAGGAATCTATGTTTAAAATTTCAAGTCAAAATACATTCGGGAAGGCACTTAAATTAATTAAACAAGTTAGGGTTTATTCCTGGAAACAATATAAAAACTTATACATTTAAATTCGTACGTTTTAATCGTGGCCGTCCATCTCTATTAACTGAGATAGGACGGCCTAGGTTGCGCGAGTTCTTCAGAGAACTCGAATCGAACTCGAGTACTAATTCCCCTATATCTTCGATCTACAGAACGAATTCAACGATTCTTGTTTCTATGGATTCTAAATCGAATTCCGGTTTAATGGTACCGTTCCCCAATTATCATGAATATTCATCGAGTTTGGAATTCAATTCGCAAGTTAGGGTTTATACGAATTTCTGGGTTCGATGCGCACTCAAATCCGACAAATTCCCTCAATATGGTACGTAATTGAATCAATTAAAACATGGGTTAGGTCGAAAACAACACTACCAACAACATTATCGGAGCAATTGATCGGAAACTCACCGGAATTGCCCGAATCGAAGCGATTCGAAATCGTTTTTCTGGAAAAACTTGAACTTTCGACCAGTTCGGGAAGCACACTTCGAGGATCTATAAGTTATTGCACAGATCGAGTTAGGTTTTGTTTTTGGGCTCATTAGAAAGATGGACCTTAGATCTACAATGGATAACTAGAAATAATCCTAACTCGCATTATACAGAAAGAAAATCGACCCGAAAGTTACGAGTTTACCTCTCTGTTTCCGGTATGATTTTATGTGCTGAAAATCCGGAACTTTGAGCGACTATAACTTCCAAACGATTATGAATCAGGCTTGGGAATAAACATGAAAGTTGTAGAAGGATTAGAGATCTACACAACGAGCTAAAGAAATCAAAATTTGGTTGAGAAACGAAGGACTTATGGCCAGACAAATTTACCTGAATTCGAAAGGAATTGGGATCTGGGTTACGACTGTGAAAGGTGCCGACTTGAGAACGATTTTCCCGTTGATGTAGAAGGATTTAGGGCTTGTAGAGTTACGGTTGTAAAGAGGGAATTAAGGAGAAGAGAGTGGCGAAAACGGCATGGAAAAATATTGAGTAATGAAGAAGATATAGCCGTCACAAGTTAGGTCAAGATCGGTTGTTTGCTGGCGAAAAACAAGGAGGTAAAATCAGCTAAGTGTTGGGACGCACGAGAGGCTGACACGTGGCACTTTATGAAATTTTGGCTAAACTTCAAACTAGCATAACTTTGGCTAGGATGATCCGTTTTTGACGTTCTTTTTATCGATCTTCATGGTTTTTCATAACCTATTTTTTGGTATAGGTTTCATGGCCTGGTTTGACCTTTCTCAAAAAGTCAACTCTAGAAAGGCTTAATAAGCTTTAAGGTTTCTAGAATTTTATATTGACTTTTATGTTTCAAAACAATGTTCCAACACTTCCTAAAATCTTTATAATATATTTGGAGTGTTTAAAATTTCCCCAAGATTTATTGACTTATAAATCTTACTATTAAATTCATAATACTATACAATAATATATAATAATTAGGAGAAAATCCCTAAATAAATTTCACAACCCCTTATATTAATTTAATATTCATAATTCCATATAATAATTTAATATTCATAATTCCATATAATAATTTAATATAAAAGAAATCCCCTAAATTAATTTAAATTAATTTAGGGGTATTTCAGCATATCCCCCTTAAAAGAAACTTCGCCTCGAAGTTTAAAAATCAACTAATAAGCACTCACACGCTTCGGGTGTGCTGAGACAATAAAAGTTCCAATGAAGTTCCATACCAAACCAATCCTTTATTTCCATCCATTTCCATAACAACATTCCACTCAAGATTACTCAAAATCAAACTGAATCAGGATATACCAAGATATAGCATGATGAAAATCAAAAGTCACATACTGAGTCATAATGCAAAAGCCAAGCACATACAAACACCTCTCATTCTGCTAATATTGTTCTCCCTTTGCTAACAATGCAACGAGGCATAATCCGGATGAGATAACGAAGGAGGAGTATGCCAGCATATCCCCCTTAAAAGAGCTAAGGTACGCCCTCGTACCGCTACATGGCACATTCAAAGAATTCAACACCTTATTAACCAGCTTTGTTGAATTTTATGCACCGTTGATTATATCTATGATCGTTATATATATCTGTATCTCTTGATTGTTATGTATTTGTATTTCCTTGGTGGTTATAAAAATTTTATCTTATGATTATTATCCATTCATTTAATGACTGATACGAATTATATGTCCATATATGATCACTTATCATATCAATTATATTACTAAGCTATACCTCGGGTGTAACGTACTTGAGTAGTTTAACATGATATTCCCGATCATTTAATAATCCTCAATAATCTTCCAAAATTATCTTCAAAGGTTTATTGGCCAATGTAACACCCCTACCATTAATACAGTGCTTACCGTACAATCTCCTTACATATCAGATACGCGCAGCGGATATATACTTACATACGATGGGTGATACAATGCCGTTAGTCACCCACGTGACTAACAAGGCTACTACTTCTACATACAGCATCGGTCTGATGGACCGGAATCCCGAGTACTACAAGTCTACAATACGTTCTCCGTTTACCAAATACTACTACAATCTTCATTCAATACAATACTCCAAGTTCAATACAGTATAATCTACATACCGAGTTTACTAGGTTCCTTATACAAGTATAATACCTCTTCCAGTTCATACATACTCACTAAGAGACTACTTACTACCCATTCCTCACTACTACATTACTTTCTAAATACAAGGGGTGTGCTAGTTAATACACCTCTACATTCTGCTACTACTATCCAATGTAGTCGCCGGTCTCGTGCCTTGACCACATTCGCTTCGGGTACCTGCACACAAAAAATGTCCCCCGAAGGGGTCAGCTTTCGCCGAGCATGATAACCGCATACCCCGCGTACTAGTGAGGGTACGCCGACCACTTGGTCGAATACATGCGGTTGATTTCATTCAAAGATACATGCATACATGCTCTTATACACAATACAACAATACTTACGCAAGGCATACATACATACACTACATTACATACAAGGAATACAATAAACCATCCAATACATACTTACCTTCTTCCGAAATACACATACTCATTACATACATAATATACAATTCTTGTTAGCTTCATTGGTCCACCCGGGTTAATCGGGTGGAGATTACTCTTTTACTCGTTACTTCATACACATACATACTCATACTCATACTTACTTACGGATCCATACTTACTTACTCTTACTCATGTTAAGTCGTCGGGACCTCCGGCCCTGGGGACTACACCGTCCCACCTCCGGGATTTACTTGACTCACCAATCCGGGATGCTACCCATTTAAGGGGTTTGGGCCGCGGACCAGTTTAAGAGTCAGGAATTGCAGCCAACCTCTTGTGACTCCGCATCCTCACGCGTGGCCGAAGCTATATCGGATTTGTACTCATTCCAATTTACTCACTTAAGTTAGGAGTTAGATCGTGAGGAATTAGTACAAGTCAGCATCCAAGCCACAATAATACAATACCCATATACACTTACATACAAATACATTACAATATACAAGTACACTACAAGTATGATACACTTCATCATCATCATATGTTTCATGAATTATACAAACTATTGTTCAAGACAAATATCAAGAACAATGTAAACAAGCACAAGTAGGTGCAATATAGTCCGATTCATGCATTTATCTTATTAGGTGATCAAATAAGCACACAAATCGGGGTAACCAGATTAGGATACAGGGCATGAAGAAATCATACCTTTCACCGTTGACTTTGGACACACCGACTCCCTTCGGTGTTCAACTAGTCGAATCCTATGACATACATACAATTGGGTGGTTAATTATCCATAACTAACCTTACTTATTACTTTCCAAAGGTTTCCTAGTTCATACTTACTAACTCTTTGTTACTTAAATACATTTACTTAGTTATTTACTTACAATTATTTTCTAAGCTTGTTTATAGCCTTAATGACCTTTAAACATCATTAATCATGTCTTAATTAACTTGTAATATCATTACCCATCCTTACCCTACTTTAGTTTAGCTTTAAAATACATTCTGGAGGGTTTTTAGGGGTGTCCGGGTTAGTGTCCGGGTTTACAACCCGGACCAACCCACTGGAACAACTCTCGGGTTAGAAATATGCATGGTCCGGGTTTACACCCTAGTTTAAAACCGGACCAGTTGTTTCGGAAAAGTTACGGGTATGAAATTGACATGGTCCGGGTTTACACTCTGGTTTCAAACCGGACCAGTTGTTTTGGAAAACCTACGGGTATGTTTTGAGGTTGTCCTGGTTTGTATCCTGGTTTCAAACCAGGACAATTCCAACCTGTTGCAAAATTTACAGTTTTTAAGCTTTGTTTCAATTCCAAACTTCTACCAATCCCTTCCCCATTATTCCTACATATAATCTAGCATATTTAAGCATTGATTAAGCACTTTAAACTAGCTTAATACAACACTATAAAAATCTGTTACATCCACCCATTACTTAGAGTTTTCCTCTCCTGTTACCATGTTCCTTCTCCAATAAATGCTACAGATTTTTCATTTCCTCTTCCCATTATTCCTATGGCTCTTCTATAGCCTCATTTGCATTATACTCAACCTAAAGCCTTACTCACTACCTTACTCACTCATCCAAGTCTCACACATTAATTATCCCTTGTTTCTCCAACACATTTCAATACCTCTTGCTACAGATTTTTCCTTAAACCTTTACCATTCAATACCCCCTCCATTAATGCTACTCCCAACATTCTAAATCCATTACTTTGCCACTCTAGTTCTCCTCATTACCAAGACCCTCTTCAAATCTGTTTTCAAGGTACTAAACTACTCACTTAAACTCTCCAAATTCACTTAGTTATTACCTAGGTAGTTTCCTCTCTTACACAACTAAGTCCTCCTATTTCCATACAAATTGGGCAGAGGTTCCCCTATAATTTTAACATTGCCCACATACATATTCAGCTCACACATCCATTCTAGTTCACAATTCAACACTTATTTCACCTGTTTCAATAGCCAAAAATATACAAGCTCCCATATACAATACCAATACTAAAATTTCTCATAAAAATTCCTGCACTCAAACATTGACTCCCATCTATGTTTTCCATAAGTTTTACATATCTTTTAAAGGTTTAAAACGTTCATATTCTCTTACACATTACACTACTAGTACATCATCATTTCCAATCCTTATTTTCATTACTAAAAATCTGTTACACACTCATTTACAAAGCTACACACGAACAAGTATATTTACCTTGTTATTTCACAAGCTTCTTCTTTCTTTCTCCTTCCTCTTTCCTTCTTTCTCACCGGTTTGTGAACCAATTCTTACACTACAACCCATTGATATACACATTTCAATACACCATTCTAATATACAATTTAACCCTAACCCTTAAGTAAGTTCTAATATAGGTTTTAGGGTTTAGAATTTATATTACCTTCCAAGAGTGCAAATGAAGCTTGGAGTGGTTCAAGAACAAGATTTCCAACTCCTTCAACAAGCCAAAATCGGCTAGAACACAAGAGACCAAACAAGGGTTTAGTCTAAAATTCGTTTTGCCCTTAAGGCTAGGAAAACAATGGAGTTTGAGAATATTTTTACCTCAAAAGAACAAGGAGAAGGAGGGCCTTCTAATGGTGGTCTTGAAGCTCCAAATGGGACATACCCATGAAAACGAAAGTTGTTGTTTTCGATTTTGAAAAGATAGAAATGCTCTATTTGGTGAGAGGAGCACAATGGTGTAGTTTTTACAATTTTTGGAGAAGGTTTGATGGAGTTTCAAGAGGAGAGAAGAGAGTTTGTGTGGGTGTTTTCTAATTCACCATGGCTGTCGCATGGAAGAAGAAAGGAAGAAAAAGAGAGAGTGAGGGTGGGGGTTTCACATGAGAGAAGAGAGAATAGGGAGGAGAGAGAGTAGAAAGTGAGAGTGAGGGTTACTTTTGTGTTTTTAATTGCTTTTGTCTTTTAGTTAACAAGAGGGAGAGTGTGAGGAAATGTGAGGGCCTTAAAAATCGGACCACACACAGCCCACTTGTGGGTTTTGAAATTTATTTGCAATATTGGACACATAAGTTTTGGGTTTATGTTTCTACCCCACAACTTCCCATTTTTGACAGTTTTTACTAATTTCTTGTTTTATTGATTTTATTGGTTCTAAAGCTTCACTAATATTTATTAGTGGTTATTAGTTGACCAAAATCGTTACGAGTCTATTTGACCCGCTTAAAGACACGTTTTCCCAGTTACTCGAAAAACGCGCTTTAATTTTCATTAGTGATTTTAATCCATTTTAAAGATCCGTTTTCTTCGGGATTTGTTCCCTAGTATTTATTTAGACTTAATTAAGCCTTTAGAATCCTTATAATACGCTAACCGAGGTCTCGTACCTCCTATGGTTATTTAACGCTTATTTAGCGTTTTTCGCTTTTTAAGCATTTCTTTATTTCTTTTGGATTTATTTTTCCTTACCAATATTACTTAGGCGTCATCAAGCCTTTAATTACGTATTAGATTAATCTTAATCCCTATATTTAAGTTTGGGGTATTTCAGCCAACCATATGTTAAAACTCTATAAGATAAATATTTTCTGTGACTTTTCAAGTTTCAATTGTTTCTATGTTTACTTTATAAAATTTACTTATTATATATTTACATAATTTCACCCAAGGGAGAATCTAAAGAAGTTCTTATCAATTATAATGTAGCTCCAAAATCTGATTTTTTATCTTAAAATTTATTTTTCAAGATAGGGACTCTATATAAAATTTTAAGTCAAATGAACTAGTCTAATGAAAACTCACTCACTCTTGGTGATTATTTTTCTTAGGGTTTGTTCTATGTAAGTGTTCTTCTGATTATTAAATCTTAGTACTCTCTTAGACAATGGTGGCTTTTAGTAAATATCACTCTTAGTGTGTCTTTTAAAATTTTATACTTGTATAATGTTAAACTTCCAAGTAAACATGAGAATTTTCAATCTTTAAGTAACTCTCAAAAAAATTTTTTTTTTAAGATGCTCAATACTCAAGTATTTAAGGATCAATGATACTTAGTTTAGTATTACTCTTCTCTTCACTCAATCTTTAAGTAACTTCTTTTATTGATTTTTTTTTTTTAGATCCAACCAGGGGTAGATGTTGTATCTTGGAGTACCCAAACTTAATCCCCTTCCTCCATATATAGGTATTTTTTTTTCACCAAAGATTTAACTCAATAAACCCTTTACATTTATGAGTTTTAATACCGGATCTTAAGATACAAATAAGATTTGTTCATTGTGGTTAGCAATGAAATATGCCTAGCTCAAGATTTCATGATGGTAACGTCTTACCACCACTTCCCCTCAAGTTCAACACAATCCATCACCTGCGTGGAAGATTATATACGGTTAGATGACAAGGCTTGTCTAGCCCCTAAACTTCTAGAAGTGGGTGTGCACCCCCACTACTTTCAGCCTAGGAGTTCGTCGCACCAGGCACTTCCCGTAGGGTGTTAGGTTTATGTGTCATAGAGTTTCAATGTGTTTTACAAGTTCAGATGTTGATCTTTTCTAATATGCTACTAGTTCTTGTTAGCTTAATAATTTTCTAGACTTAAGATTTATCTTAGACATTATCTTTAGGTAATAAATTGATTCCAAGTAGTTCATGAGATTCAAACTTTAAGGGAGTTGAAGTACTTTCTCATAATATCAATACTAATTTAGTTATGTAAAGTTCTATTTGTATACTGTTTTCAACCAAAAGTATTCTTTAAAATTCTAGGAGTTTGTGTACTAGCTTTTAAAGGATTGCATTTTTAGCAATGTATTCTCCATGAGTATGCTTCGAAAAATAGCTTAATATTTGGATATCTCAACCAAAATCTTATCATACTTAATATAGGATGTTCCAAGCTTATATATATATATATATATATTGTAGTTTATTGTTGGAATAGTAAAACAACACATCACACTCAACGGACATTCACAAAGAAGAGTGTGTAAAGGAATCGTTCACAATTCCAAAAAGGGTTAGGATTCGTGCCTTACTGGAGTCCTCACTTCCCAATTCCCCAGTTCCCCAGTTTTAAGTGCACCTATAATCTAAGTATTTCACTCGGCTTGTTTTCTCGGGTTCAGAGCGTTTACGCTCTGATACCACTTTCTGTAACGCCCCTATTAAACATAAATACAGCGGAAATAAAACTCTAAGGCGATTACAGACCATCGGGTTCCAAACACCCGGCACCAAACCTCACCAATTACAACTTACACTCTACAAAAGCTACGGTCTGAACTCGAGAAAAACTTAACACAAACATAATAGAAATTAAACATATTCTCTCTCCACAAAACCTAGTCCCATCCCAAACGCTCATTCTCCTCGTGGCCACCTGTAAATCAATTCGTACCTGCAAGATGAAACCAAGCAGCCCACCCCAGGAGGGGTGAGTCAGTTCCCTGGAATGGAACTGGTACTATTCTCTAAAACAAAACTTTAATATCACTTGAGAATAAACAATAACTTGAAAACAACGCTTAAACAAAATAGCGAAACAAAACACCCTTTTAAAACACCAAGTCAAACATAACATTTCAAAGGAGACAAATAACAGAAGAGTAAAGTTAGTAAATAACACCACACCAAGGATTAGTGAACAATCATTACTTATGTTAGATCCATTTCCAAGTTGGAGTAGAAAGACCCATGTAGTCACGAGGACTAGGAATGAATGAGAGAAAACCAAAACCAGCAACTCAAGAATGGAATGAAACCAACTGGGAGAGATGGCCCCCACCGCCAAGAACGTCCATTAAGGACAGGGGATATACAGCCCCTTACTGTTAACTACGTCCTCTCAGGACAAGGGATATACAGCCCTTTACTGTTTACCACGTCCACTAAGGACAGGGGATATACAGCCCCTTACTGTTCATCACGTCCACTAAGGACAGGGGATATACAGCCCCTTACTGTTAAATATCAATGCCCCTATGGGCGAGGGATATACAGCCCCCTACTGTTCACATTAAAGACGCGCGCACGTCGAAAGAAAGATTTCCAAGATTGACCTTTTCCAAAAATCCCGCTAGATCACCAACTACCCAGAGCAATACCAAAACACTCAGTCCTACAGAGTGCAGAAGCGTAAACCCTAAGCAGCCAATGTCTAACGGGCAACCAAGTAGAAGAAACCCTACCCAAGTGAGTTCCACATCCAAGGCTCAGTTAGTCACACAAGCTGAGTCAGTCACACAACCATTTCTTATTTTTAGAAGTTCCTCTTAAAGTCAGTTAGCGTTTCCAAAACATTCCACAAGTCAACCAACAAAAACATCATAGTACGAGAAGTCGTACAACACATTCCATAAAGTCCAAAACACGTCAAGCTGAGTACGAGAAATCGTACCTGGATACGCTGTAGCAGATCTCTAGACAACTTGCGTAAATAATCAACAGTACTCTGGAGAATATTAAAGGTAATCTATCATCAATAACTCATACCCTAAGTTAAACTTAAATAGATTCCTCACTCTCATTTCTAAACCTCGATCATCTTGTAAGCCCTTCGCTTAATTGTTAAGTATAGCCTTTGACTTGTTTTAGAATGTGTATAGCCCAAGGTTGTAAGATGAAGGAATGTATTCTTCTAACACTTGTTAATTTTTCCACTCTTATCCACTTTACTAATACTTAACCGCAATTCCCACATTAAGACCTCTATATCTTAAGTGTATTCTACGTTACTCAATTAATCTTAGAATCTCAATAATAACTCTTAAGCTCAATACCTTTATTCTTACTTTAGGACAGTCATCGTATTGTAACCTATGATGGATTTATCCTAGAATACTACACTATTATTTCACAATTTATTGACTATGTATCTTTATCAATATCTACTAGATAATCCATTATAACTAAGTCTTCCCCCTTAACTTAATTAAGATCTACATCCCGTATACTGGAATATAGTGTCGTAGATGCATTTCATACAACTTCTTGATCTTAGAATTTAGAGAGAACTACTAGACTCAATTACTTTATCTTTACTTTAGAATGACTTAATATTATAACCATTTAATTATCTTGTCTTAAGATGTTCAACTACTCTTCATCCTGAGACAACTATTTTTAATTAACTCAAACCCTTCCAACTCTTTTACTTAGTATCCACAAAGTATATTATTCGCTTAATTATTACCTATATAATAAGGTGTTTTAAGATAACCCTTTTTATGTATCCTTACTCACATTTTAATTTCCCAAGTATTTAATTTTTACACACATTCTCTCCATAGAGTATGTATAATCCTTTTGTACTAAATTGTAATAAACCTACGTCTAAAATACATTTTATATTACTTACAAGACCAAGGTTTCAAAGGAATAACTTAATAAATTATTTTCCTTTATTTTATTTAGGATGGACATTATATCTTAGCATAAAGTAGAATTTATCAAAGAAATAAATTCTAGTTCGTAAGTGAAATTATCAATTACTTAATAAGATAATATATTCTGAACAATCTCCATACCTTATATTCAAATGACACTTTAATTTTTCCAGTGTCAAAAGGTAAATCAATATAGTCTCTTATGTAACCTGGTTTCATCTAATTAAAGGTTTAAAGATTTTACGTAGCAAATTCCTATTTACAAACCTTCTTATAAATTCTAACTACTAAATACATTACTTAACTATTTACTCACATCCTGAATATTGGTGTTAAATGTATTTATATGGCTTAACTAGTTGTAAGAAACTTAAGGATTATTATTTAGATTAAATTCCTAACCATAGTTTAATGTAGTTTTATATCATAATCCCTTTTAATGATTTTATCTTAAAATATTAAGTTATTACTCAATACTATAAATATTAAGAAATAATAAAATCTAGACTTATTTATCCTCTTCACATTTAGATGTAAAAGTAACTCATTTATTTTATTATTGTTTATATAATATGAACATTTAAACGTAAAAGCATTTCATTCATTTTATTAATTATATAATAAGATCTATTTGTGTAACACTTTATGTAAACTAATTACGAATATTCCTAAATCTCAACTTATTAATTTCTTAACCCGATTATAGATTTACATTGTGGACATTGACTAAATATACACATGTATTTTAATACTGTTTATACTTAGAAATTCAAGGGTAACTAAAAACTCAATTCTTAACCTAAATTAATACCACCTCATATAGTATTCTATTATTAGTATTATGTAGAGGTTTTATTTTAAACTCATTAATTCCGCATTTATATTTTCTATAAGGTATTTTATTTCTTTTATTTATTTATTTATCGTATATATATATCCTTCCTATTATATTCCTCACAAGGAATGTTATTTCCTTTATCTATTTTTATTGTATTTATATATATATATATACATATACCTACATATATTAAGATTTATCCAGAACACTCTATTGTATCTAATTATATCTAACATCTTTTAGACACATCCAAACTGATTTACGGTTTATAAAATAAAGTATTTCCCTTAGTTTTAGTTAAACATATTAGCTTCCATATTACATATAGTACTAAAATGTAGTTTAGTTAAATTCCTTGATTTAATAAGTTTCTATTTATTTCTCTCATATTATACATATAATATATGTAACAATTTTTACTTCACTTAAAGCTAATACCCAAAATATTTATAAACATACTGTATTAAATGTTAATTAGTCTTATTATATTTTCCCCAACCTATAAAGTTCATTAATCAACTATACTTAATTTTTGATTACATTAAAAACTATATATTATAAGTTATTCTTATGAAAAACTCACAAACACAATTTTTAAAACCTTTTCCCGTTGCCCAAAAATTCCTAAATTTAATATACAGTAACTATCACATTTTAGACATATTATAAAATTTTTATTTCATAAGAATATCTTTTTAATTTAGCCAAATAATTCCAGAAAACCCGTAATTTGTAAAAATCATAACTTATGTTTAAAAACTCCAAATCCATAATAATTTACATCAAAATAAACTACATAAAATAAGGAATCTATGTTTAAAATTTCAAGTCAAAATACATTCGGGAAGGCACTTAAATTAATTAAACAAGTTAGGGTTTATTCCTGGAAACAATATAAAAACTTATACATTTAAATTCGTACGTTTTAATCGTGGCCGTCCATCTCTATTAACTGAGATCGGACGGCCTAGGTTGCGCGAGTTCTTCAGAGAACTCGAATCGAACTTGAGTACTAATTCCCTTATATCTCTCGATCTATAGAACGAAATTCAACGATTCTTGTTTCTATGGATTCTAAATCGAATTCCGGTTCTAATGGTACCGATTTCCCCAATTATCATGAAATATTCATCGAGTTTGGAATTCAATTCGCAAGTTAGGGTTTATACGAATTTCTGGGTTCGATGCGCACTCAAATCCGACAAATTCCCTCAATATGGTACGTAATTGAATCAATTAAAACATGGGTTAGGTCGAAAACAACACTACCAACAACATTATCGGAGCAATTGATCGGAAACTCACCGTAATTGCCCGAATCGAAGCGATTCGAAATCGTTTTTCTGGAAAAACTTGAACTTTCGACCAGTTCGGGAAGCACACTTCGAGGATCTATAAGTTATTGCACAGATCGAGTTAGGTTTTGTTTTTGGGCTCATTAGAAAGATGGAACTTAGATCTACACATGGATAACTAGAAATAATCCTAACTCGCATTATACAGAAAGAAAATCGACCCGAAAGTTACGAGTTTACCTCTCTGTTTCCGGTATGATTTTATGTGCTGAAAATCCGGAACTTTGAGCGACTATAACTTCCAAACGATTATGAATCAGGCTTGGGAATAACATGAAAGTTGTAGACGGATTAGAGATCTACACAACGAGCTAAAGAAATCAAAATTTGGTTGAGAAACGAAGGACTTATGGCCAGACGAATTTACCTGAATTCGAAAGGAATTGGGAATCTGGGTTACGACTTGAAAGGTGCCGACTTGAGAATGATTTTCCCGTGATGTAGAAGGATTTAGGGCTTGTATGAGTTACGGTTGTAAAGAGGGAATTAAGGAGAAGAGAGTGGCGAAGACGGCATGGAAAAATATTGAGTAATGAAGAAGATATAGCCGTCACAAGTTAGGTCAAGATCGGTTGTTTGCTGGCGAAAAACAAGGAGGTAAAACAGCTAAGTGTTGGGACGCACGAGAGGCTGACACGTGGCACTTTATGAAATTTTGGCTCTAAACTTCAAACTAGCATAACTTTGGCTAGGATGATCCGTTTTTGACGTTCTTTTTATCGATCTTCATGGTTTTTCATAACCTATTTTTTGGTATAGGTTTCATGGCCTGGTTTGACCATTCTCAAAAAGTCAACTCTAGCAAGGCTTAATAAGCTTTAAGGTTTCTAGAATTTATATTGACTTTTATGTTTCAAAACAATGTTCCAACACTTCCTAAAATCTTTATATATATTTGGAGTGTTTAGAAATTTCCCCAAGATTTATTGACTTATAAATCTTACTATTAAATTCATAATACTATACAATAATATATAATAATTAGGAGAAAATCCCTAAATAAATTTCACAACCCCTTATATTAATTTAATATTCATAATTCCATATAATAATTTAATATTCATAATTCCATATAATAATTTAATATAAAAGAAATCCCCTAAATTAATTTAAATTAATTTAGGGGTATTTCACTTCGTGTGATTGCTTGCTGGCCACAGATTTGTGTTTATGGTTGCAGGTGAAGTTGATTCTTTGTGTGATATTGCTCTTGAGCTTGGGACAAGGGAACGCGCCGACATAGCTAGGGATTTCATTTATTTGTAAGTGGCAAACTCCTTGGAGCATGTTCCGGGAGTTAGGTTGTAGGTGGATTAGCCTTAGCATCCACACTAGTTGGTGTGGGTGTGGCGGTAGCACTCCGGTTTGGCTTAGGTGTTATTTAGTCTTCCGCTGTAAAATATTGTAGAAAGTTGTACAAAAAAAATAAATTAGGGTGTAAAAACCGGGGTGTTACAGAGTGGTATCAGAGCAGGTTTGGTCTTTTGGGAGCTTTGGCTGAGTTAAGATTTAATCTAGGCTTAAAAACTTGACAAGCCGTGGGGATGGGAATGGTGTTTGTTGTTTGTTACCTATTTGTTTGATTGTTTGGAATTAGTTGTGATCATAGATAAAATTGGGGCTATACTAGGATAATACTGGAACTTGTTTAATAGTGCAAATTGCTTGAATCTGACGTGGAAGGTTAACCTTGATCCTGGTCAGATCAAGGGCAACTGAACATAAATTGAGGTGGAAGGATAGTTCAACACTGGCACTGACCATGGCAGGGTTGGAGGATTCCTGAAGCTTCCTGCAAGTGATCACAAAAAATTAGATCAGAGTAGCGCAGTGGAAGCGTGGTTGGTGTAAGACGTAGGTGTTGATTAGTGGTGAAATAATTGAGGATAGTTTAATATTAATATCTGAGATTGATGCAATAGGATACTTAAAATGTTTGGCATGTTTATATGATCTAAAATTGTTATCTTTGCTATGTGGTGAATTATCTGAAGTAGATGGGGTATTATTGAATGTGGTTAATGTTGTTATTTAATGTGGTAAATTATTTGAGGTGGGTGATAAGGTATTTCTGAAAGTTTCACCTACTAAAGGTGTGGTTCGATTTGGAAAGAAGGGGAAACTTGCTCCTAAGTTTATTGGACCCTATGAAATTTTGGAACGAGTGGGAAAGATGGCATACCGACTAGCGTTACCCATGGCGTTGGATAGAGTGCATAATGTTTTCCACGTCTCGCAATTAAAAAAGTATGTTTCTGATGAATCACATGTTTTACAACCTGAAGAGGTAGAGCTTGATCCAAGTCTTACTTACGAAGAGCGACCGATTCAGATTCTTGATCATAAAACAAGAGACTAGGGGCAAATCAGTGGATTTAGTCATAGTTCTTTGGACTCATCATGGGATTCAAGAAGCTACTTGGGAGCTTGAAAGTAGGATGCGGGCTCAGTATCCAGAACTTTTTGTTTGAGGTTAGTACTTAAAGTTTCAGGAGAAACTTTCTTTTAAGGGGGGGAGAGATGTGTGTAATAGTTGATAAGTGATGAAAAGTTGATATGATTATGTGATTTATATCATGAGGCAATGTGTGTTGGTTCATGTTGTAGTGAAGTAGATTACGTGAAGAGTGTTATAAGTTCATGTGAGATGATGTGAGTCGTTGCGCGTTATGATTATATGTGGACGCACCAGATGGTGAGATTGAGCTTGAGATTTTATATGATTGTGATTTTATGTGATGAATGATTGAGTAAGGCGTATATATCTTTGTGGTGGGTATTTGGGTGGTATTTTACAAATGAAATCTTTGATGACATGATTGAGGTGTTGATATAATTATTGAAATGAAAATGAGAAGAGATGCTATGTAAATAAAGTATTCATGGATGTTATTAATGTAGTGTTAATGGTTGGAGATGCTTTACTTCGGTGATGCTATTGAGTTCTGGGGTAGGTTAAGCTTCGGGACGAAGCTTTGTTTAAGGGGGGAGAATGTAATACCCTAGAATTTTTAGTAAACTCTAATGGTAATCCTAGCGGTCCGAGAGAATTACCGGGAGTACCGTGAATTTAACTGGAGGACTGAATAGATTGTGATATTTATTAAGCTGTCAGGGAAAGGTATCTGGGGAGATTTGAGCTAAGGATAAATCTTAGGAAAAAAAATAATAAGTTATAATGGTTAGAAGTGCTTAGGAAATATTAGAAACCTTAACTAGTTATATTTTCAGCAGACAGCGTTTCTGGACCGACGGAGTATCGGGGAAGCTTTAAAACTACCTTCAGAAAATTTATTTCACTTAGTTACCTATACCTATATTGTTTTCCTCACTTATCTAGCCTTATTACCCAAAGAAATTTCAAGCCCAAAAAGGCTTTATGGTGGGCGAAAATTACATGTACCACACCCTCTCACTATTCATGTATTTTGTCTTTTCTACCATAATTACCCATTACACCTAAGCCCTCTAATTAATGCTGGACAGAGGAGGTGTAAGGCCAGGATTAATTTGAGCCAAGTGTCATTAATCTAAGGCCTAAGGGGGGATAAGGATGCCTAGCTAATCATTACTACCTATTAAACGAATTGTTAGTAAAGAAAAAAAACGTGTAGAATTTGTGCAAGCCTTGGGAAGCAAGCACCAGCTCCATTTCTCTCTTTTTTCTCTTCATTACGCCATTCTCAGCCTAGGAATAACACAGCACACTCAACCACACACCAAAGGAAGAAAAAGACAAGCCAAACCTAGTGAAATCATGTGTAAACTACACACTCAAAGCAAGGGAAATAATCTGCAAGGAAAGGCACCACCTACAGCTTGTTTGGCTGGTTTAATATCAAGGGAAGAGTCATCTAAGGATAAGCCATGGCCAGGAGGGTGCAGGTAACTCATATGCTCACCCAAAAATCACCTTAAACCATGTTTTCTTCCCTAAATCTCTTCTTCTGTATATTTCGAACCATACATCCTTTTTAGCTGAAATTGTTCCAGTGATTTTAGTGTGATAAATCGGTGATACGCTGAGAAAATCAAGCTAAAACTCGTTTTGGTAGTAGGATAGCTGTTAGGAGCTTTAAAATGAGTGAAAATGTGTTTTAGGATGTGTAGACTGAAACTGGTGGGATCTTGAGTGATTTGTTGTGATATTCTAACTATATATGACTATAGGGGACTATTGGTGATGGTGGAGCTCGTAGGTACTCAGAAAAACAAAGAGATAATGCGAGAGGTGTAAAAATGTGCTTTAAGCTTTAGAAGCTGTCCTAGGGAGTTTCCGACCTTGGTTTGAAGTGAAATTTTGAGGGTATTCTTATAATATGAACTTAGGAGCGTGGTTAAAATTTCAGATCAAAAAGCGTTTGGGAAGTAGATAGAATTATCAGATAGTGTTTAAGGTTAAAAATGTACTTTAAGCTTTTATGAGTGGAGTTGTGTGTTGGAAAATGACTTTGATGGTTGTTTTGGTCCTTATAGGCAAATAGGGATCTAGGAATGGGGTTTTAGCTTGTGGTGTAGTGAGAAAATCAGGAGGAAACCTTGTAGTGTACTTAATGCGCTTTAAAGTTTATAAATGAGGAACTTGAATCTTGTGTGTGATTTCTATGGATCCCACTATCTGAATTGGCCTTATTAGGCATTGGAATGGTGTGACCTTGATTATTTACATAAAGAATGTGAGAGGTTAATTAAAACTTCTTTTAAGATTTGTGAAGCTATTATATGTGCTAATTGTGATCTAAACTGGAATTTTGTGATTGTGTGTGATCTTACATATGTGGTTGAGATTACTGGTTGGATGACGAATGATGGTGTTGAGACTTGGCTATGGTTAGCCCTATTGTGAAAGCTATGTTGGCAACTGAACTTAAGTCATTTTCTATGGCTTGCCGTATTGGCGACTGATTAATTGACTCCTACCAATGTATTGGGGTCGCTCTATGATCTACTCTATGTGCTATGGTTAGCCTTAGGGGGTGTGCACACTTAAGGACATAGGGCCAGAGAATTGAGAGTTGTGGATTTCACTTTGTGATTCCAGTGGGGTGTTGAGATTTAACCGGTTCACGAGGTACGAATGTGATGGTAATCCAAGGGCAGGTAAACTCTTCTGTGTGATATACTCTTATTGCATGCTTATGCTTGTGTGATGATGTTGGGTGCTTACTTGTTATGCAAAGAGTTTTAAAGAAAGAATGAATTTTACAGGGTGTGATATTTGTTACTCAGCTTTGCTGACGTTTTCTGGTTTGTGCCTGTGGCCCCTTCGTGTGATTGCTTGCTGGCCACAGATTTGTGTTTATGGTTGCAGGTGAAGTTGATTTTTTGTGTGATAGTGCTCTTGATCTTGGGACAAGGGAACGCGCCGACATAGCTAGGGATTTCATTTATTTGTAAGTGGCAAACTCCTTGGAGCATGTTCCGGGAGTTAGGTTGTAGGTGGATTAGCCTTAGCATCCACACTAGTTGGTGTGGGTGTGACGGTAGCACTCCGGTTTGGCTTAGGTGTTATTTAGTCTTCCACTGTAAAATATTGTAGAAAGTTGTACAAAAAAAAATAAATTAGGGTGTAAAAACCGGGGTGTTACAGTTCCTGTAACACCCCGACTTCCCCAACTTTGAATTACTACTCATAACTCTGGATAAATAAAAGGATGCTAGTGCCCATAATCATGTTATGTATATATTACAGCGGAAGACTTTCCAAAATAAAGGTCAGGGTGCCACACGCCACACCTGCCATCTAGTAATAGGTGCACAAGCTATTTCTACTACTAATATCCTACAGAGGTATGCCCACATAAGTTACATTACCACACTATGTTACCACCCCTACACTTAGAAGACTCAAAAGGCTACAGCCAACATCTTACATACACCTTACATCCCAAAAGAGACATCCCATTACTGCTAGTTCCTAGGCTAGCTACTAGTCACCGATACCACGGTGTACAGGGTTACAAAATACAAACTCACACCACACTTCCTAACTCTCCTCAACAAACTCATAGTAATGCTTCACAACACGAGTAGTGACGATGGTGGACTCATGCTCTGGAGACCTATAGTTGTGGATGCTCTGGTACCAGTCATCGAAGGTAATCTTAGTGACCTCAGGCGACAATCTCTCAGAATAAGTAAAATAAGCAGTCACATAGAAAATATCCAGGATTCTATCTTCCTCCCAGATAATCTCACCGAAGAAATCATCCTGCAACCATAAATCCATATATACACACAAAAGGGGTTGCAAAAAGTCAGTGAAACTGAGTAACACATATCTCACCCTGTCAAATTCATTTTCTCTTTACAAATCCTTCATACAATAATAACAAGTATTACTAGCGATCATCACACACCATATTAATAAGCAACCAGAGTAAATCACACGGAAGAATTTACCTCTCCTTGGAATACCTTCTCCACCATATATCACACCAGTTGCAACACAGAACCCAATGAACTCATAAAGTAAGATCCATAAATCACAATTCTCTGGCCCTATATCCTTAAGTGTGCACACCCCCTAAGGCTAACCATAACACATAGAGTAGATCATAGAGCGACCCCAATTAATTGGTAGGAGTCAAATAATCAGTCGCCAATACGACAAGCCATAGAAATGACTTAAGTTCAGTTGCCAACATAGCTTTTACAATAGGGATAACCATAGCCAAGTCTCAACACCATAACTCATCATCCAACCAGTAAGCTCAACCACATATGTAAGATCACACACAATCACAAAATTCCAGTTTAGATCACAACTAGCACATATAATAGCTTCACAAATCTTAAAAGAAGTTTTAATCAACCTCTCACATTCTTTATGTAAATAATCAAGGTCACACCATTCCAATGCCTAATAAGGCCTATTCAGATAGTAGGACCCACAGAAATCACACACAAGATTCAAGTTCCTCATTTATAAACTTTAAAGCGCATTAAGTACACTACAAGGTTTCCTCCTGATTTTCCAACTACACCACAATCTAAAACCCCATTCCTAGATCCATATTTGCCTATAATGACCAAAACAACCATCAAAGTCAATTTCCAACACACAACTCCACTCATAAAAGCTTAAAGTACATTTTTAACCTTAAACACTATCTGATAATTCGATCTACTTCCCAAACGATTTTTGATCTGAATGTTTGACCACGCTCCTAAGTTCGTATTAGAAGAACACCCTCAAAATTTCAACTCAAACCAAGGTAGGAAACTCCCTAGGACAGCTTCTCAAGCTTAAAGCACATTTTTACACCTCTAGCTTTATCTCTTTGTTGTTCTGAGTACCTACGAGCTCCACCATCACCAATAGTCCCCTATAGTCATATATAGTCAGAATTTCACAACAAATCACTCAAGATCCCACCAGTTTCAGTCTACACATCCTAAAACACATTTTCACTCATTTTAAAGCTCCAAACAGTTATCCTACTTCCAAAACGAGTTTTGGCTTGATTTTCTCAGCGTATCACCTATTTATCACACTAAAATCACTGGAAAAATTTCATATAAAGAGGTTGTATGGTTCGAAATATACAGAAGAAGAGATTTAGGGAAGAAAACATGGTTTAAGGTGATTTTTGGGTGAGCATATGAGTTACCTGCACCCTCCTGGCCATGGCTTATCCTTAGATGACTCTTCCCTTGATATTAAACCAGCCAAACAAGCTGTAGGTGGTGCCTTTCCTTGCAGATTATTTTCCTTGCTTTGAGTGTGTAGTTTACACTTGATTTCACTAGGTTTGGTTTGTCTTCTTCTTCCTTTGGTGTGTGGTTGAGTGTGCTGTGTTCTTCCCAGGCTGAGAGTGACGTGAATGAAGACAAAAAAGAGAGAAATGGAGCTGGTGCTTGCTGTCCAAGTCTTTAACAAATTGTACATGTTTTTTTGGCTAATAATAAGTAGTAATGATTAGTAGTAATAATGAGCTAGAGATCCTTATCCTCTTTTAGGCCTTAGATTAATGACACATGGCTCTAATTTAATCCTAGCCTTACACCTCTTCTGTCCAGCATTAATTAGAGGGCTTAGGTGTAATGGATAATTATGGTAGAAAAGACAAAATACATGAATAGTGAGAGAGAGTGGCACATGGGATTTTTGCCCACCATAAGGCCTTGTTTGGCTTGGAATTTTCATTGGGCATTAGGGCTAGATAAATGAGGAAAACAATATAGGTATGGGTAACTAAGTGAAATAAATTTTCTAAAGGTAGTTTTAAAGCATCCCCGATACTCCGTCGGTCTAGAAACGCTGTCTGCTGAAAATATAACTAGTTAAGGTTTCTAATATTTCATAAGCACTTCTAACCATTATAACTTATTATTTTTTCCTAAAATTTATCCTTAGCTCAAATCTCCCCAGATACCTTTCTCTGGCAGCTTAATAAATATCACAATCTATTCAGTCCTCCAGTTGAATTCACGGTACTCCCGGTAATTCTCTCGGACCGCTAGGATTACCATTAGAGTTTACTAAAAATTCTAGGGTATTACATTCTCCCCCCCCCCTTAAACAAAGCTTCGTCCCCGAAGCTTAACCTACCCCAGAACTCAATAGCATCACCGAAGTAAAGCATCTCCAACCATTAACACTACATTAATAACATCCATGAATACTTTATTTACATAGCATCTCTTCTCATTTTCATTTCAATAATTATATCAACACCTCAATCATGTCATCAAAGATTTCATTTGTAAAATACCACCCAAACACCCACCACAAAGATATATACGCCTTACTCAATCATTCATCACATAAAATCACAATCATATAAAATCTCAAGCTCAATCTCACCATCTGGTGCGTCCACTATAACATAACGCGCAACGACTCACATCATCTCACATGAACATATAACACTCTTCACATAATCTACTTCACTATAACATGAACCAACACACAATGCCTCATGATATAAATCACATATCATATCAACTTTCATCACTTATCAACTATTCACACGTCTCTCCCCCCCTTAAAAGAAAGTTTCTCCTGAAACTTTAAGTACTAACCTCAAACAAATAGTTCTGGATACTGAGCCCGCATCCTACTTTCAAGCTCCCAAGTAGCTTCTTGAATCCCATGATGAGTCCAAAGAACTTTGACTAAATCCACTGATTTACCCCTAGTCTCTCTTGTTTTATGATCAAGAATCTGAATCAGTCGCTCTTCGTAAGTAAGACTTGGATCAAGCTCTACCTCTTCAGGTTGTAAAACATGTGATTCATCAGAAACATACTTTTTTAATTGCGAGACGTGGAAAACATTATGCACTCTATCCAACTCCATGGGTAACGCCAGTCGGTATGCCATCTTTCCCACTCGTTCCAAAATTTCATAGGTGTAGACACCAAAAATTCTCACCCCATAAAGCAAATTCCGAAATAATAAGAGGGGTCGTCGCCTTTCTTTTTTCAAAACATATTAACGTGCGTGCTAAGATGAAACCATCATTTTATAATCTTTTTCAAAACATTTCAGAAAAAAAAACACAATTCTTCGAAAATGAATTTCCATCGACAGTCCAGTTTCAAGGTCGTCCCCTTTTGTTTATTCAATTATTTTACTATCTTATTTTGTTTTGTTTATATTCTATTTAATTATTTTATTTTATTTTTATTCATCTATCCACTTTTTCTTATATTTTATTTTACTCTACTATTAGCATTAGTATTTTTATTTTCATTTCTATTTATACACACTCATTTTTCATATTTCAAACCCAATCCACACTTTTAAAATCTGACCTAGCCCAATTCCCTAAACCCACACTACTTTCAGCCCATAGCTTCAAAAGGCCACCCAAACCCTAACATCTAATCCCTACCCTCCTGTTATATAACAACATAAAAAAAAACCCTACTGTAGCCATCGTTCCGGTCTTCCTCCTTACAACTCCACACACAAACACAAAGAAAAACCCTGTCGATCTTCCGCTTCAATCCATAGTAACGACCGACCCCATGTTCTTCTTCCTGATCTCCTTCGATTTTCTTTCATTACCCATCTCCGACTATCGTTTCCCTTCGTCTGGAAGAACCCAAGCATTCATCTCCCATCCTCTCCTTCATGACTTCATCCGAAATCACCTCCGCCGTCGCCACCTACGGCTCATTCCCCGCCTTCTCAGTCGAAAGCACGCAGGAGACGGCGAGCATTCAGAAATCCCAATTTCTTCCTCCTCGATTCACCTGCGAGCACCTTCAAACCATGATTCAAAACCCAATACCATCCCCTCTGATTTTGCCGCCATCACCATCATCCATCCCCGTCGCCACGCCTCCGCTACCACTTCGACCAACTCACCCCGTCGAAATGCCTCAGTCCTCGTCGGAGATTCAAACTCCTCGGCGTTCACTTCATCTTCTGAATTGTAGTCGCCAGCAAGTTCACCGTCACCGTCTCAATCGGAGTCCCGGCCTTCTTCGATTGAAGGCGAATTTGGGCTGTGAACCACCACGCCTTAAGGTTGTGTCCTTTTATTCTTCCCTTTCATGGTGCTACAAGTACACGGTGAGATACCTACTTCTCGGTAGCAAAATCTCTCGTGAGGTCTATGTTTGATCTCTATGATTGTCTACTCTTTTGCTCTGAGGTGGTGAACCCTTACCGGCCTTGGGGTATCACCACGCTTCTGCCGTACTTGATCCCCATGGAAGTTTTCCCTATTGTTACCGATTCTGCTTTCTCTCTTTTATTCTGAATTTGTTGGCTATTCATCTACTGATTTGCTTGTCGGTTCGGACTGGATCCACGCACTTCTGCTATTTAGTTTGAGCTCGACGCCGTACCTTTGTTCAGATCTGGATTAAGAGTTCGATGGGTTGCCGGTCGTTTAATCTTTGCTATTTTTTCTCTGCGATGATAAAATCTGGAAGCGGTGGTTCTCTCATGTGTTGATCAGGAGGGGAGACCCAAATCGGCTTGTTCTCTGGAACACCCTGTTCTATAATTCGAAGCTTTGGTAATGGGCGTTCGATTTGGTTTCGCTCTGTGTTTGAAACAACGCTTCTTCATTTCTGGTTTGGGGACTGATTCATTTGGGTCCCGTATCTGAATATTGTTGTCGCTCGGATAATCTGCAGGTTCGTGTTGTCCTTTGTTGTGTTTGCCTCATTCAACTTATTAATTTGTTTTGATTGAGGTACCGTGAGACCTGGGTTGGATTTACTCGTATTGGAACTGGCTGGTTGGGGCTGCTTACTTTACTGGGTTGCTTTTGCTGGATTTGAATCGCGCTTGCTGGACTAGAATTGAGTTTACTGATGCGCAATGGGCTTTGATACTCCTCATTGGGTTTGAAAACCCAACTGGTTAGCTTTCTTGTTACACATGATTTTGAATTCCCCTCAGTGATTTTAATCTGTTTTAGGAATTGCCTTGTTTAATTTCTGATTTTGCTTTTGGGGCATTGATTTTAGTGTGAAAATTAACTTCAAATGTAACATGATTCGACCCTTTTGAAATGTACATCAATTGGATAACTGATTTGTGATTACCCTAACCATTCATGAATTTTCCGATCTTCAATGCGCATTGGTTTGTATTACCATGTACGGATTGTCTATTCTCTTGTTTTTTTTCTCATTGAACGTATATTTTTGCAATATGTTATTTGCTTCATATTTGCACATAACTAAGCCCTAGTTATTAGACCTTAAGACCAAGCCTTAGGATAGAGGGTGAACCCTAAGATTTAGGTGAGCCATGGTCCCACCTAATAAACTGGGTAATCCCTAGACCCAAACCACATCTTATTATAATAACATGTATTATTAAAAACACTTTCTCAAAATTCATCCCAATTTGATTCATCGTTTCTTCCTGAATTTTCCAAAGCCCGTCAGACCCAAAATCAAAAGCTCAAAACAACTCAAAAAGGCCTAATGTTTGGCCCAATCTCAAACAAGGCCCAATTTTCCCAATCTCAAACAAGGCCCATTTTCCCAATCTCAAAATCAGGCCCACAAGCCCATAATCGGCCCAAAACCAACTCGACCCACAACCAATCTCGGCCCATAGCCAATTTTGGCCCAAACCAAACCTTGCCCAAAACTCATTAGCCCAAGGCTCAATTCGGCCCATCAAGCCTTATGTGGCCCAACGCCCATTTCAGCCCAAACCTACAATCAGCCCAAAGTCTGGCCCAAATTCGGCCCAAGCCCAAGCCATTCAGCCCAATAAGCCCATGGTGCCCAATCCATGTGCGTCCCAAGCCCACAACTGACCCAAAGCCTAAACTGGTCCAATACCTAGTCTAGCCCAATACCCAGTCAAACCTAATACCTAGTCAAGCCCACAAAAATCAAACCAAATTTCGATCAACCCAAACATTGACCAATCCAACTTCAACCCAAACATTGACCAATCCAACTTCAACCCAAACATTGACCAATCCAACTTCAACCCAAACATTGACCAACCCAACTTTGAGCCAAACATTGACCAATCCAACTTTGACCCAAACATTGACCAATCCAACTTTGACCCAAACATTGACCAACCCAACTTTGACCCAAACATTGACCAACCCAACTTTGACCCAATCTTTGACCAATCCTTCTTTGACCCAATCTTTGACCAATTTAACTTTGACCTAGCTTTGACCTTGACCAAAAATGTTGACCTTGACCAAAATGTTGACCTTGACCAAAAAATGCTGACCTTGACCCAACCCGAACTTCAATCCAATTCAAACTCGACCTCAATCCAAACCGAACCCACCTCAATCCAAACCGAACTCGACCTCATTCAAACCTTTTTCATCCAGCTCAATTCAACTCAACCCCAAAAAGAATTTCAAACCATCATTTTATTCAAGTTTTATTAAGTTTTCAACAAACCATTTTTGTGGAATTTTAAAGGAAAAACTCTTCTCACATCACAGAAAACTCTTCTCAAATGCAGAAAGTTCTTCTCACATATACAGAAAGTTTTCTCCTAAAACATTTCTCAAATCTTCAGTTCTTCATCAAGAATTCCGAACAACTTCAAATATTTTTCAACTTAGCCTTCAAACTCAAAGCTAAACCGTTTTCGGGGAACATGGAATGTCTAACCCCTTCAAAACATTTCCTCCATGGTTAGAACATCACTTGTCTCTCTTCCCAAAATAAAAATCCGAGGTGGGGCACTGGGGTCGTAATCTCCCTTGTCGCAGTCTGGATGTCTTTAGGCGGGGCATTAGGGTGCCAAACCTCCCCTAATTGCAGCCTAGATTTTTACAAGGCGGGGTGCTAGGGACGTAACGACCTTCCTAGTCGCAGCCGGGATTTTAGAATTGTCTAACTCCCTTCCACTCGATTTCAGTATTATGGCTTTTAATGTTTTAAACCCGGGAGTTAGAGACGTTATTAGGGTTTGACTGAGAACATCTCATTCATGGTGTTTCTCTCTAAATCCTATTTTCGACATAAATTCATTGCCCCATCTTTCGAGCCTCGGCACTTACCATTAATTAAGTGTCGTGTTCGAGGGGGTACATAGGGTAATCCCTCGGGATTATCCGCCCTTTTACAACAAAAAATGATTTTTCGGTTTCAAAAACTTTAAGAGAGACGATCTTGACAATTGTAACACCCCAACCGTAAATCTCGTCATTACCTTTTAAACTGTTACTAATTACTCCTACTCACGCAGCGGAACTCTAATTACAACGAGGGGTGAAACAACGCCGTTAGCCACCCATGTGGCTAACCAGGCCTTTCTTACATACCGTAACGGTCTGATGAACTGGAACAACCGAGTACTTCATACCAATACAATACTCAATTCATATCTCTACTATACCGAGTCTACAATGTACGGATGCCGATAACATACTCGGACTTACACCTCATTCAAACGCATAAGTAAATACAATCTAACTACCCATGCTCACGGCAGTCCCCGTCCTACTCTCTCGAACGGTGGTCAGCTTCAAGTACCTGCACACTAAAAATGTTCCCCCTAGGGGGTCAGCTTACGCTGAATATGAAATTCGCATATACCGCGTGCTAACCGCGGTACGCCGACTACTTGGGTCGGATATACATGGAGTTCATTTTAATTCAACAACATGCATCATGGCAATACAATATATATGTATATCACACAAGGAATCTACATCCAATCACGGAACACGATTCCTAACTAACATAACAATGTTGTTAGTGGTAACTGGTTACTCTTAGGCATTGAGGGTTATTCCTCACTATGCCTTGTTTACTTATTCAATACCTCACCCGCTCTCTCGGGTTACTTATTCGTATACACACCCATTCTCTTGGGCTACACATTCTTATACTTACCCATTCTCTTGGGTTACTCATACATATACTCACCCCTTTCTCTCGGGTTATTTATACTCATTATCTCACCCACACTCTTGGGTTATTCATACTCAAGCTCTTGTAGATTCTCGAGACACTACAGGTCTCCTACGTCACGCTTGTTACTCTCTTTACATACTTAAGCCAAAACTCATGGCTCTCTAGCATAGTCTTACTTCCCCGGTTTCGACCCTACTCTGGGTCTAGCATGGTGGGAAGGTTCAACCAGCTCACGGAACTCTCTCTTAGTTCCTATCTCTTTTACTTAGGTCCGACTACTCTCGGACTACTCTCGTTCCCATACACTCCTCTCTCGGAGTTATAATAATATCATGTATATTAGTCTAGAAGCATCATTCTCGATGTTTCTAATGACTTTGGGAACTTTCCTTAAATTCGGGTAATCTTAGGTTTAAGGGTTACCCTCACTTTCATATGCTTGTACATTCGGATATTTTCTTATACCGGGTAAAATCCTCATTTAGGAGGTCGACCGTGTCTCAAGGGAACCACATAGTCCCTTAGGTCTCTTTTACCTTTCTTATATATTCACATCATTGGACTAACTTCACTCCTCTCGATGGAGGTTCATTTATCTCTCCACTCATATTTATTTCGTGGATTGTTTCAATAAGGTTTTCTAACCGTTATCGGGTATTTACTCAACCCGTACATCTCCTCACATTTTTAGGGAGTTCATATGTTTGTGTTATCGTTATACTTTAATCGATAGCTTGTGTGTGTTTGCATATTACCATTGTTCATGAGACTACCCGATCTACGGGTTTCTAGTCAATCACTACTCTCTATGAGTCGGTCTATGCACTATGTTAGACCACACCGGCGTACAAGTATGTTAGTTCATACAACATGCAATAAAGCATACATAATCAAACAAGGGATTATTTTCATGCTTTAATCTTGATTAAGCCGGCAAACAAACACACAAATCAGAGTAACTCGGTTAGCATACGGGGCATGAGAAAATCATACCTTTCACCGGGGTTTTTACTTTACCGTGGCATCTCACCATGCTCGGTCACGCACGACTCTCTGATAATGTTTCAAACATTATTATTAATACTAAGGTCATACGGTACATAATTAAATGCTACTCCCGTATTTACCCCGTTATCCCGTTATCTCGGTTTTACTTTTGTTAACTTGAGTTCTCACTTCTCAATCACTTCTAACACTTTCTTACACTTCCTAGGGCCTTTACATGTCACCAAACAAGGCCTCAACATCTTATAACATCATTAACATTCAAACCCCCATCATTTAAACCCTTAAAAACACTCTCTGTAGGTTTCTGGGGGTGGTCCGGGACTTGGTACTTACCCTAAGTCCCGGACCAATTGCAAACTAAACTCTCGGGTGAAATTTATATATGGTCCGGGACCTTGTCCCTATCCCAAGTCCCGGACCAGCTTGATTGTTCAGCCTCGGCCTTATTTTAGGGGGTGGTCCGGGTCCTTGTCCATGGACTAGGTCCCGGACCCTGCTAAAACCTGCAACTCACATTGTTTTTCAACCCCATTTCAATCCTTAATCCACCTCCAACCTTTCCCTAATCTTCCACAATATTTCTACATGTTTAATCACCTTAAAACATGCTCTAAAACTCATCAATTCATGGGTGAAACCCTTACCCAAATTCTTACTCAAAATCACTTACACTTTCATAACTAGTTCTCTTGTCTTCTACTAGACTTGTAACAGATTTGGTTTCTCCTTTAAACCATTCTAACCTCACTTACTGATGCCATTCCAAGCATTCACATGGCATTATTTTTACTCCTAACACACTCTCCTTCAAAGTTTGGTTTTCCAAACCATTAACCACTCACTTAAACCTCTTAAACACACCTAGTTTCTTCCTTTGAATAGAACACTCAAGTCCATACATCCCTAGGAAATTTTGACAGCACTTACTTGCTTTACTAAGCATTTCACCACACTAAAATCAACTCACAAGCACTTCTTCCCACCTGTTTGGTTTAGACATCAACAATCACATTAAATTCCCACTTGTTCACATATAAACTAGCTTGGTTTCCTAGGTTCATTTTACACACTTAAACCCATTGAAACATTCCCATTCAACAAACAACATTATAGTATCATGACCACCACAATTCAAGGTCCTTAATTCAACCTATCATTTAACTCACAAGTCACATAAAAACTAGCTCAAGGTAAGCTTTTACCTTGCTCCTTTTCGGTTTTCTCCCTCTTCTTCCTCTTTCTCTTGTTCCCTCTTTTCTTCATGTTTCCACATCAAAACAAAGGGGCATAGATTGCCAACTACAATCATATCCCCATATACATATATCAAACTTATTAATTCAAACCCTCCTTACAAAACTAGTATTTAAGAGCTAGTTTTTAAGGCTTAACTTTGACATTACCTTAGAGTGTCCAAAAGGAGAGCTTGGCAATCAAATAATGGAATTTCCAACACCCCACAATGGCATGGAGAAACCGACTGAAATGGAAGAAAATTTTCAACGTGGGAAAATTTTCCAAATAGCAAGAACAAGCTAGGAATGATGAACTTTTGCTTATATTCTTACCTTAGAGCATTAAAGAGATGATTGAGAGTCAAAATAAGCTCTTCTAGCTTCAAAAGCTCCAACACCCATGGAAGTGAAGGTGGAGGAAACAAGATTTTGAGGGGTACAAAACGTAGCCCTCGCCGATACGAATCTAACGGTGGCAATTTTGTGCGATTCGGTGAAGGAATGAGCAAGTTAGAGGAGATTGAAGATGGAGGTGGTGTGCTGTGTGGAGTCGCCCAGCGTACAGAGGCAAGGAAGAAGAAGGTGCTCAGTTTGGAGGGGGAAAAAAAATCGTGAATGGAAAGAAAAGAGGGGGAGAGAGAGTACTTATTTTACTTTTGCTTTACACTATTCACTTTACTTATTTATTTATTTGTCTTGTTATTACTTAATAGCTAGCAAGCTATTAATGGGTGTATACTTATTAATTAAAACCGGCCCACATTAATTAATAGCCTGGGTCATTTTTCGTCTTTTCGAATTAAACGCGTCTCGTCTCTCGTTTTCGACACTATTCATTTACCGGGTCCGTTTTCCGGAATTTTGCCGTTTAATTAATTTTAATGGTTATTAAGCTTCCATTAATACTTAATTATAGCTATTTAATCAACTATAATTTTTACGGGTCCGTTTGACCACTTAAGGTTACGTTTTCGGGTTTTCTCGAAAAACGTGCTTTTATGCTTATTTAGCGTTTTAATCCATTATTTGGATCCGTTTTCTTCGGGAATCATTCCCGTATACTAATTAGGCCTAACTAAGCCTTAGGAATCCATCTCGGACCCTCTCGAGATCATATATCTCATATACTCATTTAACGCGCATTTTAGCGTTTTTCGCTTTTCAAGTGTTTTCTCTTTTCTTTTGGTTTTATTCTTTTTACCAATACTCTTTAGGCACCATTAGGCCCTTAATAATTTTATTAGAGTAATTAAATCACCATTTTTAGATCCGGGGTATTAAAACAATCATTCCTCCAAACAATTCAGTCCACCATCATCTCACTCTAAATTTGAAATACCCTAAAACATCAACCCTTTCAGAATCTCAAATCCGAAAAACCCGGGATCTCTACCCAAAAATCAATTGCCTCACACACTCAAATCATTATCTAAACTCCAAATCATTTCAAACTCAAATCATCTCTCGAATCCCGACTTCTTTCAAACTTCTATAGTCTCATAGGCCCGAGCGCCCCACGGACTTTAACATCTCAATCTCTCCATCATTTTATGATTCAAATGTCTCACAGACCCGAGCGTCTCACAGACCTTGATACCTCATACCTCCCACTACATGAACACTCCAGATGTCTCATAGGCCCGAGTGTCACAGACTTTGTCATTCCAATAATTCAAATGTCTCATAGACCTTAGCATCTCACAGACCCGAGCGTCTCACAGACTCGAGCGTCTCACGGACTTCGACATCTCAGGGTTTCAAACGTCTCACAGACCAGCATCCCAAACTCAAAAACTTCTCAAAACTTCTAAAACTTCAAACCCTTCTAAACCTCAAACTTCCAAAACCCTAAAAGCCCTGAACTACGTAAGGTCTGATCTCAACAGGGAGTTGAGTACGTAGGCAGCTCATCTAGGGTGCGACCCCATTCCAATCCAAACAACCCATTTCCCAACTCCAAGGCGATATTCATGTTTGTCAAACATTCAAATCCTCTCTGACTCCCACAAACTCTCGACTTCTTCAACTCTCAAAATCAGACACATAATCTTTCATTCTACACTCATTCGAATTCATTAATTCTTCTTCTTGGCGCTAGCTTGGCAGAAAAGCTCACCGCATCCACTCGTTTTCTCTCCTCTCCTCCTGTCTTAATCCTATTCTTGGCTTTTAAACCAATCTCTCTAATAAGGTTTTGAAAGAAGGCAATCCCGACAATTGGAGACCGAGGTTTCCTCGGGCACCAATCCGAAGTCGTGGTCGTTGCCACTTCTGAGGGGTGTAACCCAGTGCGAACCCACACAGAATCTCTGACATGACCAGATAAGTCCAATCCATAGGCAATAAATCATCAGAGTCAATTAACGGTTCTTAGAACCCTTCTCCTTCCTTCCTAGTTCCTTAGGTCAAACTAGGTGGCGACTCTAGTCAATTCCGCCTTATAGAGGCATAAGTCCGCGTGGGGCCCATCGAGAGCGGGTGTAGTGTTTACTTACACTCCCCTTATGCTTTCTGGGAAAGACGGACGATTTAGTAGGTATTTGAGGGTTGCCAGAATAACGGGTTTCCACCCTCCACAGAATGGCAATTTCTAGGATCTAGGCTTTTAGACAGACCATATTTAGATAGACCCCCCTCATACCGAAAAATCACCCTCCACAGAATGGCGACTCTGCTGGGGAAAACTTGAGTAAGTTTTTCTCAAACTCAAGGAAGACTGAACTCCATTCAAAATTGTCGGGATTTCCCCACTTCTTTCAAAACCTTCAAGAGATTCATTGCAAAGCCGCTAGGATTATTCTACTCCACACTCTGAGTGTGTATCTGATGAGGACAGATAGGATTTATTAGATCCTCAACAAACATTGCAACAATTGGGTTAATAATTAGCTCACACTTAGAAAGAGACACTTAGGTGTGAATGAATCTAACTTCCTTTTAGGTTAATAAACAACCAATTTGGAACCACTTTTAAGATAAAACCCTTAGCAAATAGGTCGGTGCTAACTTCGTTTGTTTCACTTACTGCTTTTATATTACAATTGCGGGGTGCATGGGAGGGTAGCTTAGGACATGCATTCCTCTGTGTCACCCGATTTTTCCACGAGTCACGGAATCCCGACCGGTCCACGGTTGATTTCCCATGAGCTGGGTCATTTATATAAATGGCTAACCCTCGGGGCAAGATGGTCATCGACCTACGCCCTGCAGGCTCATGATCCAAAAATATCCTTCATTATCCGAGTTTAAGCCAGCATATAGTGAACCATGAGCCTTCAGTGTCCAGCTGCCTAATCCGGTGTCTAAGACGGGTTTTATGGATAGTCACCCCCTTTGTATGCCGCCTGTCTGACCACCTCTTTGTCTTACCTTGAAGATTGCATGGGCTCAGTTCTCCATTGTTCCTCTACGTCACGGGTGTCTCTAAAGCCCAATGTCACGCTACACGTCCATAGAGGATCCCGTATTTACCGGATACCCATACATGGCACAACGTAGTCAGTGAATAATTTGGACTTTAGACACACCTGACCGTGCAGATGACGAGAGACCTGTTCCCATGCAATACTTCCCCGAGTTTCCCGAAAAGTGGGGTGTTGTCGGATCATCACTGGCCGTGGCGTATGTTTCCTTATCACTTCGGGTATCCGGACCTTTCGAACTTAAGCACTCCGGACTTTCTTGATGACGTGCCCCGCAAGGGGCATAGCAGAGAAAAACCCCGAGAGATGACAGTGAAGGGACGATGGTTCCCCCGGTGAGACGGAATCATAATTGACCTGGAAAGTGATTATCCCAACACTAACACTTACAACTCCTCATCATATACAGCCACGATTTACTTCTTGCTATGCATGTGTGCAAACTGCTTTTTCCAACCAATCTGTTTCAAAACGTTCGGAATTCTCTTTTGCACATCCCTTAAAGCTGTTTTATGAGCTCGTTTAATTTCAAATCCCACCTAAATTTTTCTCATAAACATTTGCGGTTTTAAACTTGCCACTTCATCTTTAGAATGTTATTCCAAAACAATTTTCATAAATAGATTTCGAAAACTTACTTTCTACAAACCTACTTTCTACAAACGAATTTTAAACAACATTTTTCACCAACATTATTTCAAAATAGTTTTCGAAAACGGTTTTCAAAGTTGATTTTCATAAACGCATTTCAAAACAAATGATTTAGTCCCCATGTCGTGACCCACTATTTTTGAAGTTCTACCCACCTTCAAGAGCAGCGGTCATTACTGTGGAGTGTACTAGTCATTTCGTGTTTTCACAAAAGTGGTGGATTTTCACATAAGATTTTGTGCTTGACCATTCACCTTTTCCTTTCTCAAGAATATCCCTCATTTCCCTCGTCGGAGCGGATCGAGCTAAAAATCAGAGGCACACCAACCCGTGGAGCTAGCCGAGCAACATGAAGACCGACACCAACCGTTCAATTACAAAATCAGAGGCGCACCAACCCGTGGAGCTAGCCGAGCAACATGAAGACCGACACCAACCGTTCAATTACAAAATCAGAGGCGCACCAACCCGTGGAGCTAGCCGAGCGACATGAAGACCGACACCAACCGTTCAATTACAAAATCAGAGGCGTACCAACCTGAGCCAAACGACATGAAGATTAGAGACACCCGTCCGAGTTCAAACTATTGAAAATCAGAGGAACACCAACCCGTTTTGTTTGATCACAGTTTTGCTTCGCCGTGAAAGCCTGAAAATGAGCCGGCAGTCGGTCAAGCACCCGAAGACAAGCGTGCAGCCGGTCAAGAGGTTGAAAACGAGCAGCCGTTCAAGAACCCGAAGATGAGTGAGTGGCCAATCAGGAGCCCGCACGTGAGTAAACAATCAGTCAGAAGCTCGAAGGCGGAGCAGAAGAATTCGGGAGAAGTTTTTAAGCTCAAAATCCCCCATTTAATGACTTTTAGAATTGATGTATAGGTTTTCCCTAGCATTTTTTTCTCTCTTGTCAATTTCTGAATAGACTTGTGTATAGGTTGTACATTCCATTTAAATTTATTTAGATCAATGTGTATAGGGTTCCCCACTCCCTATTTTATTTGCGAATGACTGAGCATCAAAATCCATATTGAGAAAATCCGCCACTTTGAAAACACGTGTTTTCAAAATTGTTTTTCCAAAACTTGGTTTCTTTTGGCATGCACGTATAATGAAAAGAGCGAATAAGGAACGACCCCTCACAGTTATATATTATTCATAAATCTCGCTTTATGGGGTGAAAATTCACGGTATCTACAGAAGGCATCCCCTGAATAAGCACACCAACAAATACAACTGAGCACAAAGCAAGCTGCATGCATTGCATCCATTACAAAAGGGTCACATACATTTACAATCAGTCCAAAATCATCAACCATACATGAATCTCGTCCACACTCACGAGCATCACGCACTTACGTGTTTCATCGTCACTTGTCATACACCAGCTTTCATCCCATATCTCGAACGCTAGAGCCCGATCTTAGATGGAAGAAAGAAACCCAGCTCAAACCTTTCCCAATCTCAAGTGTATCATACCGTGGGGCTACCATAACGGAGTTGTCACTCCCCCCAAAATCCAAAAAATCATACTCCAAAAATCCCAAAAATGTCTCTCCGTCATATCGTTGGGCCACCATGCGGAGTTGTCACTCCCTAAATATTCAAATCAACTGGAGCCAACACCAAGCCGCCCACTCGAGAATTTCTTCTTCGACAACAACCCCGGCAGTTAGACATCTCTCCAGGACCAACAGTGACTGGATGAGCTTCATAAGCCGCAAGCTGAATACGACTCAAGCGAGACTAGTGTAGCCTCCCCACTCATCATGCAAAGCAATCAAAAAAAAAAACATTCAGTCAACCATCTCATTCATATCATTTTCAGCATTTCATGCATCCTATACATAGTAATTCCATATTATCATCACTATATAATGCATTGAGATAGTCACATTTGCATACTCTCGTATCGAAACGACATCTTTGGAAAAAATGTTAGAGACTGATTGAACAGAATGCTTGAATCACAAACTCTCGCCCCTCAACGAACAAGGGTCAAATCAAAATCAACACCACAGACCAAGTGAGTAGTGTGCGAAGAGCGTATTTCTCTTGAATTTCAAGGAGCGTTCTGGACAATCCACTGAGCGACGAGGGAAAGTAGAGAGAGCCAATCAAGGTAAAACCATGAGCGACTTGTCTTTCCTTCAGCACATGGAGAGGTATAATTTAAGTGAGATCAATGTCGATAAGCAAGATACGAACTGTGGTTCATGCAAAGATTCGAGAATGGTAAGAACATTATTTGACTCATGAGAAGACGAGGCACTTAGGAATAAAATCTCCACAAAACCAAAAAGCTTTGACGCCCTCTACATCATCATCCCTTAGTAGCCCCGCTGAGCCTTTCATGAAAAACTTTTTCTTCAAAAAAAAAAACTCCACAATGCCACCCCACATATACACACTACCTGTGCAATAGAGGACCCCGAAAGAGCCGGAGCCATGGCCCTCCCCATCATCTTTCATAAGACAACAATGAATATGTTTGAAGAATCATGCAATTCCAAAGCCAACACCAAAACAAAGCCGAAAATGTTCAGATATCGATAAGGATCAACTTTGAAGCTGAAAGCCAAATGCAAGCAAAAATGCTTGAGAAAGTTGACGAGCCAATTCAATTTCAAAAAAAAATGAGAAGAAAGTTCAAATCGAACACCACAAATAGGCAAGAAGGAGAATTCGAAATCAAAAGGACCAATGAGTCCCGAAGAACCAATAAAGGGTTTATCAAAACCCGTCTAATCATTCCACCCATGGCACAGGTGAAACATGTCCTTTATTGCACAAAAGCTCCACAATTCCTAATAAATCCCATAGTCCCGCGTGACATGCATCATACCCCTCAGCCCCGTACAACCCATAAAGACCTCTGACTCTTAGTTAGTTATGAGCGTTAACCGAAAGTAGCGAATCTGAAACATGAATCATAAGTTTATACTTGTTATCAACAGTCCGTCATAACAAATGGGACCGTTAGCGAATGAGTGTGACCGAATCTCACAAGGTCTTTAGAGTGCAGTGACTCTTCGACTAAAACCACCAATCATAATCGGCCTACCCCATTGCAGGTGAGGAATTTTGTAGGAACGGAAAGTCCATAACCTCGAAAAGAAATTCTCAGGAAAATACTACTACCGCTCCGAGCATAAGAGTACCTTCATTGACATTAGCATACACGGTCATACTCACGAGAGATTGACCCACCATCCCTCCATGAGAGGAAAGTGATTCACACATTCCAGTTCACAATCACTCAGACCGAACCGAAGATGTCTTATATTCGTAAACCTCATAGTAATAGAGATAGAATCATACCTTCTCTTCAAAAAACGCATATGCATTTTACATCTCTTCTAGCTCTTCTAAGCATTAGCATTTGCATCATCATAACCACTTCATTTTCAACATTCGACTGGTAGACCATGCCTAGTCTCGTGGAAGATCGACTTCAGTTTCTCTCGCTATCGAAGCTCAACTCAAAATCAAAAGAAATCAAAACCGAGGCCATCCATAGCCATACGACGATCTTCCCGGAGCCATCCAGCGTCATCGGGCCCATCAACACCATATTCAAAACCAACTAGAGCCATGCGAGAGCCATCCTCAAACATTGAGACCGTCCTAGAAACCTCAAGACTACATGATAAAGTGCAAAACATATAGACTATTTTAAGGTTTAATCACCTTATTAATTATATCATTTTTAGTAATGTTTTCTCACTTATCTAGGGTTTTTCCTATAATTATATTATTATATTAACTGATGTATTTTATGTGTTAAATTGTAGGAAAATACCTAAAACCTACGTATCTTTATAAGGGATTAAAGAAGGTCCACGTGGAGGAGGGGTATGCATGCATGATTTCACTTGCAACCGCCTCATTAGGGCGGACCACTCTGAGGCAACCGCCTGGCGGTCAATGTGGGGACGGTGGAGGGCTACCGCCTTCAAACTGGCGGACAAGACCATGGAGAACCGCCAAGTAACAGGCGGACAACATAGAGGAGACCGCTCCTTATCTAGCGGACACTGTAAATGTGTAGAAATCAACGGGTTTATCTTCTACGCCGACTCGCTCTGCAACTTGAGACGGCGCCTACCAGAAATCACGCACGCGTTGCACCGCTGCACAGCCCTGTCCCCCTGCTCAATCAATGAGCTGCAATCAATGGGGAGCTGCAATCATCGAGCTCATCAATGAAGCTGCTGCTCTGCTTCTCTCTTCCTCTATAATACAGCTTCATTCCTCCTTACTCGATGTCCTTCGAGAGGTTCCGTCCGTGGTTCCTCTGGAGTTCCAATTCACACACCAGCATTCCATCTTCGTACCACTACACTTTCACTCACTCGTTCATACCATTTCTAATCTCCCGCTTCTCCATTTGTTTTCTTTTCATTTCATTTATGTATATACTCTGGGATAATTATTATCTATCTGTATTAATTATGCAATATGTTTTACTGGTTTTAGTTTAATAAAGTTTGTTACGGTTAAAGGTTTTCTCGCCATCTTTTTAATAAACCTCATGAATTTATTAAAATGCTTTACTAAGTTTGTTTTTGATTTCATCGGTTTGGAAACGATGGGTTGATTAAGCCGTAAAACTGGAGGAAACTTTATTTTCATCGTTTAAGTTAGTACTCAGTTGCAAATGTAATCCCCTCAAACTCCTCTGCCGTTCGCAGGCTTTTGCTTGAGTTTTCATCGGACCTTGCATTACAGGTGAACGAGTTCTTATGATTTTTCATCGGACCTTAAGAAAATATCAGGAATCTTGCCAAACGTTATAATTAAACCAGTAGACCTAGCATGAAAAGCAGATATTATATTATGTACCAGAGTCCCGTTTAGTTTATTTGCTTACTTAGTTTAATTTTTTAACTGTTTTTATTTATATGTAACAAGTCAATTAATCCCCCCTTTTTGTGACACGCTTAGGTACTATAATATGTATATTTAGTCCCGTGGTTCGATATCCGGCGCTTACATTTTCACTATACTACTACTGCGACCGGGATTTGTTTGCAGCCAACATTTATTTTGAGTTTTTAATTTCTTTTCTTTAATTTACAAAACATTTCAACCACTCACGATATAACGTCTGCACTACACATGAGCATTTCACATCACCGGGGTCTTGCCTACACAGTTTCGAACTACGTCAGGTCTGATCTCAATACAAAATTGAGTACGTAGCAGCCCGCCTAGGGTGCGACCACCTCAAAGGAAAAAGGAAAAATGCCCTTTCTTCCTCGTATCAAATAGAGCCATCTCGTAGCCCTTCCCGGAGCCATCCCGAGCTATCCTGGAGCCATCATGAGAGAACCTGAAGTCATAACCGGGCCAAGCCATCCATCCATGACCAAGAATTTATCTACCACATCAAAATACGTCAAAACAAACACAGTCCACTAATCACATCAACCCACCATTCGACTCAAAATCTCAATCCAAATCGAAACCCACCAACACCCCAGTGCCGTTGCTCGTAATGCGGTCATGAATCATGTTGGAGCCATCCGACCACACTGGAGCCACCCGACCGCACCGAAGCCATCAACGTAATCCGGAGCCATCAGTCCATACCGGAGCCATCACCACATGCCAAAGTCATCTCAAAATTTCAAACAACTCTAGAGCCGTCTGCTCACACAAAAACCTACATCCACAAACAGGGAGTTTAATTCAATTAATACATTGGTTAATCACCTCACATCACATATCATCTGCATATACCCACAAAATTTGCTCACTATCTGACATCTTTACATCTGCTAGACAGCTATTGCGCTACTAGTGCGGTCGACTTTTCGTTTTACACCCGCTGGACAGCTATTGCGCTACTAGTGCGGTCGACTTTTCATTTTACACCTGCTAGACAGCTATTGCGCTACTAGTACGGTCGCCTTTCGTTTTACACCCGCTAGGCAGCTATTGTGCTACTAGTACGGTCGCCTTTCGTTTTACACCCGCTAGGCAGCTATTGCGCTACTAGTGCGGTCGACTTTTCGTTTTACACCCGCTAGACAGCTATTGCGCTACTAGTGCGGTCGACTTTTCATTTTACACCTGCTAGAAAGCTATTGCGCTACTAGTACGGTCGCCTTTCATTTTACACCCGCTGGACAGCTATTGCGCTACTAGTGCGGTCGACTTTTCATTTTACACCTGCTAGACAGCTATTGCGCTACTAGTACGGTCGCCTTTCGTTTTACACCAGCTAGGCAGCTATTGCGCTACTAGTGCGGTCGACTTTTCGTTTTACACCCGCTAGACAGCTATTGCGCTACTAGTGCGGTCGACTTTTCATTTTACACCTGCTAGACAGCTATTGCGCTACTAGTACGGTCGCCTTTCGTTTTACACCCGCTAGACAGCTATTGCGCTACTAGTATGGTACCGAACTTGCATTCTAGGCCCGTCATAAGCCCTAGGGCTGGATATCAAGAGGTCCAGTTGAGGCACTCCTAAGCCCTCGTGCACCGTAAACCAATCTAATTGTTAGTATCATAGGCTCGTCATAAGTCCTATGGCTAGATATCAAGAGGTCTAGTTGAGGCTCGTCATAAGTCCTCGTACTTTCAATAGCATTATAGGCTCGTCATGAGTCCTATGGTTAGATGTCAAGAGGTCTAACTGAGGCTCGTCATAAGTCCTCGTACTTTCAATCACATTCATACACTCACAATCGCATCCCATCAAATCACAAAACCGTAGTGAGAATTTTTGGCGCCCCGTCAACCTTGATCCAATTCTGCAAGGGCTTGCAAAATTGAATCAAGGGGAGCCATCTGTAGACACCAAAAATTCTCACCCCATAAAGCAAATTCCGAAATAATAAGAGGGGTCGTCGCCTTTCTTTTTTCAAAACATATTACGTGCGTGCTAAGATGAAACCATCATTTTATAATCTTTTTCAAAACATTTCAGAAAAAAAAACACAATTCTTCGAAAATGAATTTCCACGACAGTCCAGTTTCAAGGTCGTCCCCTTTTGTTTATTCACTTATTTTACTATCTTTTTTGTTTGTTTATATTCTATTTAATTATTTATTTATTTTATTCATCTATCCACTTTTTCTTATATTTTATTTTATTCTACTATTAGCATTAGTATTTTTATTTTCATTTCTATTTATACACACTCATTTTTCATATTTCAAACCCAATCCACACTTTTAAAATCTGACCTAGCCCAATTCCCTAAACCCACACTACTTTCAGCCCATAGCTTCAAATAGGCCACCCAAACCCTAACATCTAATCCCTACCCTCCTGTTATATAACAACATCAAAAAAAAACCCTACTGTAGCCATCGTTCCGGTCTTCCTCCTTACAACTCCACACACAAAACACAAAGAAAAAACCCTGTCGATCTTCCGCTTCAATCCATAGTAACGACCGACCCCATGTTCTTCTTCCTGGATCTCCTTCGATTTTCTTTCATTACCCATCTCCGACTATCGTTTCCCTTCGTCTGGAAGAACCCAAGCATTCATCTCCCATCCTCTCCTTCATGACTTCATCCGAAATCACCTCCGCCGTCGCCACCTACGGCTCATTCCCCGCCTTCTCAGTCGAAAGCACGCAGGAGGACGGCGAGCATTCAGAAATCCCAATTTTTCCTCCTCGATTCACCTGCGAGCACCTTCAAACCATGATTCAAAACCCAATACCATCCCCTCTTTTTTTCCGCCATCACCATCATCCATCCCCGTCGCCACGCCTCCGCTACCACTTCGACCAACTCACCCCGTCGAAATGCCTCAGTCCTCGTCGGAGATTCAAACTCCTCGCGTTCACTTCATCTTCTGAATTGTAGTCGCCAGCAAGTTCACCGTCACCGTCTCAATCGGAGTCCCGGCCTTCTTCGATTGAAGGCGAATTTGGGCTGTGAACCACCACGCCTTAAGGTTGTGTCCTTTTATTCTTCCCTTTCATGGTGCTACAAGTACACGGTGAGATACCTACTTCTCGGTAGCAAAATCTCTCGTGAGGTCTATGTTTGATCTCTATGATTGTCTACTCTTTTGCTCTGAGGTGGTGAACCCTTATCGGCCTTGGGGTATCACCACCGCTTCTGCCGTACTTGATCCCCATGGAAGTTTTCCCTATTGTTACCGATTCTGCTTTCTCTCTTTTATTCTGACTTTGTTGGCTATTCATCTACTGATTTGCTTGTCGGTTCGGACTGGATCCACGCACTTCTGCTATTTAGTTTGAGCTCGACGCCGTACTCTTTGATCAGATCTGGATTAAGAGTTCGATGTGGGTTGCCGGTCGTTTAATCTTTGCTATTTTTCTCTGCGATGATAAAATCTGGAAGCGGTGGTTCTCTCATGTGTTGATCAGGAGTTTGGGAGACCCAAATCGGCTTGTTCTCTGGAACACCCTGTTCTATAATTCGAAGCTTTGGTAATGGGCGTTCGATTTGGTTTCGCTCTGTGTTTGAAACAACGCTTCTTCATTTCTGGTTTGGGGACTGATTCATTTTGGGTCCCGTATCTGAATATTGTTGTCGCTCGGATATAATCTGCAGGTTCGTGTTGTCCTTTGTTGTGTTTGCCTCATTCAACTTATTAATTTGTTTTGATTGAGGTACCGTGAGACCTGGGTTGGATTTACTCGTATTGGAACTGGCTTGGGGCTGCTTACTTTACTGGGTTGCTTTTGCTGGATTTGAATCGCGCTTGCTGGACTAGAATTGAGTTTACTGATGCGCAATGGGCTTTGATACTCCTCATTGGGTTTGAAACCCAACTGGTTAGCTTTCTTGTTACACATGATTTTGAATTCCCCTCAGTGATTTTAATCTGTTTTAGGAATTGCCTTGTTTAATTTCTGATTTTGCTTTTGGGGCATTGATATTTTAGTGTGAAAATTAACTTCAAATGAAACATGATTCGACCCTTTTGAAATGTACATCAATTGGATAACTGATTTGTGATTACCCTAACCATTCATGAATTTTCCGATCTTCAATGCGCATTGGTTTGTATTACCATGTACGGATTGTCTATTCTCTTGTATTTTTTTCTCATTGAATGTATTTTTTTTGCAATATGTTATTTGCTTCATATTTGCACATAACTAAGCCCTAGTTATTAGACCTTAAGACCAAGCCTTAGGATAGAGGGTGAACCCTAAGATTTAGGTGAGCCATGGTCCCACCTAATAAACTGGGTAATCCCTAGACCCAAACCACATCTTATTATAATAACATGTATTATTAAAAACAACTTTCTCAAAATTCATCCCAATTTGATTCATCGTTTCTTCCTGAATTTTCCAAAGCCCGTCAGACCCAAAAATCAAAAGCTCAAAACAACTCAAAAAGGCCTAATGTTTGGCCCAATCTCAAACAAGGCCCAATTTTCCCAATCTCAAACAAGGCCCAGTTTTCCCAATCTCAAAATCAGGCCCACAAGCCCATAATCGGCCCAAAACCAACTCGACCCACAACCAATCTCGGCCCATAGCCAATTTTGGCCCAAACCAAACCTTGCCCAAAACTCATTAGCCCAAGGCTCAATTCGGCCCATCAAGCCTTATGTGGCCCATCACGCCCATTTCAGCCCAAACCTACAATCAGCCCAAAGTCTGGCCCAAATTCGGCCCAAGCCCAAGCCATTCAGCCCAATAAGCCCATGGGGCCCAATCCATGTGCGTCCCAAGCCCACAACTGACCCAAAGCCTAAACTGGTCCAATACCTAGTCTAGCCCAATACCCAGTCAAACCTAATACCTAGTCAAGCCCACAAAAATCAAACCAAATTTCGATCAACCCAAACATTGACCAATCCAACTTCAACCCAAACATTGACCAATCCAACTTCAACCCAAACATTGACCAATCCAACTTCAACCCAAACATTGACCAACCCAACTTTGAGCCAAACATTGACCAATCCAACTTTGACCCAAACATTGACCAATCCAACTTTGACCCAAACATTGACCAACCCAACTTTGACCCAAACATTGACCAACCCAACTTTGACCCAATCTTTGACCAATCCTTCTTTGACCCAATCTTTGACCAATTTAACTTTGACCTAGCTTTGACCTTGACCAAAAACGTTGACCTTGACCAAAAATGTTGACCTTGACCAAAAAATGCTGACCTTGACCCAACCCGAACTTCAATCCAATTCAAACTCGACCTCAATCCAAACCGAACCCGACCTCAATCCAAACCGAACTCGACCTCAATTCAAACCTTTTTCATCCAGCTCAATTCAACTCAACCCCAAAAAGAATTTCAAACCATCATTTTATTCAAGTTTTATTAAGTTTTCAAACAAACCATTTTTGTGGAATTTTAAAGGAAAAACTCTTCTCACATCACAGAAAACTCTTCTCAAATGCAGAAAGTTCTTCTCACATATACAGAAAGTTTTCTCCTAAAACATTTCTCAAAATCAGTGTTTCTTCATCAAGAATTCCGAACAACTCCAAATATTTTTCAACTTAGCCTTCAAACTCAAAGCTAAACCGTTTTCGGGGAACATGGAATGTCTAACCCCTTCAAAACATTTCCTCCATGGTTAGAACATCACTTGTCTCTCTTCCCAAAATAAAAATCCGAGGCGGGGCACTGGGGTCGTAATCTCCCTTGTCGCAGTCTGGATGTCTTTAGGCGGGGCATTAGGGTGCCAAACCTCCCCTAATTGCAGCCTAGATTTTTACAAGGCGGGGTGCTAGGGACGTAACGACCTTCCTAGTCGCAGCCGGGATTTTAGAATTGTCTAACTCCCTTCCACTCGATTTCAGTATTTTGGCTTTTAATGTTTTAAACCCGGGAGTTAGAGACGTTATTAGGGTTTGACTGAGAACATCTCATTCATGGTGTTTCTCTCTAAATCCTATTTTCGACATAAATTCATTGCCCCATCTTTCGAGCCTCGGCACTTACCCTTAATTAAGTGTCGTGTTCGAGGGGGTACATAGGGTAATCCCTCGGGATTATCCGCCCTTTTACAACAAAAAATGATTTTTCGGTTTCAAAAACTTTAAGAGAGACGATCTTGACAATCATTCCTCCAAACAATTCAGTCCACCATCATCTCACTCTAAATTTGAAATACCCTAAAACATCAACCCTTTCAGAATCTCAAATCCAAAAAACCCGGGATCTCTACCCAAAAATCAATTGCCTCACACACTCAAATCATTATCTAAACTCCAAATCATTTCAAACTCAAATCATCTCTCGAATCCCGACTTCTTTCAAACTTCTATAGTCTCATAGGCCCGAGCGCCCCACAGACTTTAACATCTCAATCTCTCCATCATTTTATGATTCAAATGTCTCACAGACCCGAGCGTCTCACAGACCTTGATACCTCATACCTCCCACTACATGAACACTCCAAATGTCTCATAGACCCGAGTGTCACAGACTTTGTCATTCCAATAATTCGAATGTCTCATAGACCTTAGCATCTCACAGACCCGAGCGTCTCACGGACTCGAGCGTCTCACGGACTTCGACATCTCAGGGTTTCAAACGTCTCACAGACCAGCATCCCAAACTCAAAAACTTCTCAAAACTTCTAAAACTTCAAACCCTTCTAAACCTCAAACTTCCAAAACCCTAAAAGCCCTGAACTACGTAAGGTCTGATCTCAACAGGGAGTTGAGTACGTAGGCAGCCCATCTAGGGTGCGACCCCATTCCAATCCAAACAACCCATTTCCCAACTCCAAGGCGATATTCATGTTTGTCAAACATTCAAATCCCCTCTGACTCCCACAAACTCTCGACTTCTTCAACTCTCAAAATCAGACTCATAATCTTTCATTCTACACTCATTCGAATTCATCAATTCTTCTTCTTGGCGCTAGCTTGGCAGAAAAGCTCGCCGCATCCACTCGTTTTCTCTCCTCTCCTCCTGTCTTAATCCTATTCTTGGCTTTTAAACGAATCTCTCTAATAAGGTTTTGAAAGAAGGCAATCCCGACAATTGGAGACCGAGGTTTCCTCGGGCACCAATCCGAAGTCGTGGTCGTTGCCACTTCTGAGGGGTGTAACCCAGTGCGAACCCACACAGAATCTCTGACATGACCAGATAAGTCCTATCCATAGGCAATAAATCATCAGAGTCAATTAACGGTTCTTAGAACCCTTCTCCTTCCTTCCTAGTTCCTTAGGTCAAACTAGGTGGCGACTCTAGTCAATTCCGCCTTATAGAGGCATAAGTCCGCGTGGGGCCCATCGAGAGCGGGTGTAGTGTTCACTTACACTCCCCTTATGCTTTCTAGGAAAGACGGACGATTTAGTAGGTATTTGAGGGTTGCCAGAATAACGGGTTTCCACCCTCCACAGAATGGCAATTTCTAGGATCTAGGCTTTTAGACAGACCATATTTAGATAGACCCCCCTCATACCGAAAAATCACCCTCCACAATAGGGTCCAACAAACTTAGGAGCAAGTTTCCCCTTCTTTCCAAATCGATCCACACCTTTAGTAGGTGAAACTTTCAGAAATACCTTATCACCCACCTCAAATTCAATAGGTCTCCTATGCAAATCAGCGTATGACTTTTGTCGATTTTGAGCAGCTTTCAACCTCTGCTGAATATTCTTAACTTGCTGAGCCATCTCTTCTGTTAACTCTGGCCCTACCAAGGTCGGCTCACCTGAATCATCCCAACACAATGGAGTACGGCACTTCCGCCCATACAATGCTTCATATGGTGACATTCGGATACTCGTGTGGTAACTGTTATTATAGGAAAACTCAATCAGGTGCAGCTTATCAATCCAAGATCCCTGATAATCCATAGCGCAAGCCCGTAACATGTCCTCCAAAGTTTGAATAGTCCTCTCTGTTTGCCCATCTGTCTGGGGGTGATATGCAGTACTGAGATTTAGCTTAGTGCCCATGGCCTTTTGAAATTGTTGCCAGAATCTAGAAATAAACCTTGGGTCTCGGTCAGAAATAATCTCCTCTGGAACACCGTGATATCTGACAATGTGTTTAATGTACGCATCCACCATTTGCTCCATTGTCCATGTACCTTTCATTGGAATAAGTCTTGTTGTCTTTGTTAACTAATCCACTATCACCCAGATTTGATCTAATCCACCTCTAGTCGGTGGCAGCCCAACCATGAAATCCATAGATATCGAATCCCACTTCCATGCCGGGATGTCCAACGGTTGCATCATACCCTTCGTTTTCTGATGTTCAAATTTAACCTTCTGACACGTCATACACTTTGCCACATGTTCAGCCACCTCTTTCTTCATGTTTGGCCACCAGAAACGTTGTTTCAAGTCTTTGTACATTTTATCCCCTCCTGGGTGCATTGAATAGGTGGAGCTATGTGCTTCCCTCATCAGTTTCTCTTTTATGTCCCCACAAACACACGGTACACACCATCTACCCCGAAACCTCAAACTTCCATCATCATGAATTTGAAAATCCAACGCTTCACCGTTCTTTACACTTTCTTTTATTCTCCTTAACTTCTCATCTTCTGATTGTCGATCCGCAATTTCCTTGAAAATATCAAGAAATGCTGTCATATTAGCGAGAACTTTCTTTTGCACCTCTCCAGATGTCACCACCTCAAGATTTAGTCTCCTAAATTCTTCCACCAATTTATCTTGTAAAATCCAATTAATATCACCTCCATGATTCTTCTTCCGGCTTAGAGCATCGGCCACCACATTCGCTTTGCCTTCATGATACAATATCTCCAAATCATAGTCTTTTATCAGCTCCAACCATCTTCGTTGTCTCATGTTAAGTTCTTTCTGAGTGAAGATATACTTCAAACTCTTATGATCTGTATAAACCTTGCAAGATGTACCATACAGGTAATGTCTCCATATTTTCAATGCAAACACTACAGCCGCAAGCTCTAAATCATGTGTCGGATACCTTGTCTCATAATCTTTTAATTGCCTCGATGCGTAAGCAATTACTCGACCATTTTGCATCAGAACACATCCTAGACCTTACTTAGATGCATCGCTGTAAACCTCAAAGCCTTCTATTCCGCAAGGTAATGCAAGGACTGGTGCTGTTGTTAATTTTTCTTTCAAGGTTTGAAAAGCTTCCTCGCACTTAGTATCCCATTTATAAGCTACCTCTTTCTTCATCAAATTTGTGAGCGGTCTTGCAATCTTAGAAAAGCCTTGAACAAACTTCCTATAGTACCCTGCTAATCCGAGAAAACTCCTGACTTCCTTCACATTCATTGGTCTAGGCCAATCCTTAACCGCCTGAATTTTTTTGCGGGATCCACAGAGATGCCATCCCCGGTCACCACATGACCAAGGAATGCTACCTGCTTGAGCCAAAACTCACACTTTGAAAATTTGGCATACAATCTCTTCTCTCTTAACACTTGCAGAACTTGACGCAAGTGATCCGCATGCTCCTCCTCACTCTTTGAATACACAAGTATATCATCGATGAAAACTACAACAAACTTATCAAGAAATGGATGAAAAACTCGATTCATCAAATCCATGAATATTGCTGGGGCATTGGTTAACCCAAATGGCATGACCACATACTCGTAGTGAGCATATCTTGTACGAAAAGCCGTCTTTGCTATGTCCTTCTCGGCTATCTTTATTTGATGATAACCTGATCGCAAATCAATTTTTGGAAACACCTTTGCTCCTTGAAGTTGGTCAAATAAGTCATCGATCCTAGGCAAGGGGTACTTATTCTTGATGGTCACATTGTTCAATTCCCGGTAATCAATACACAGTCGTAAGCTTCCATCCTTCTTCTTGACAAACAGAACAGGTGCTCCCCAGGGTGAGCACTTGGGCGAATATAACCTTTATCCATCAACTCTTCCAACTGGTTCTTTAATTCCTCCATCTCGTTCGGTGCCATCCTATAAGGATGTTTAGATATCGGAGCTGTTCCTGGCACCAAGTCAATAGTGAACTCGAGCTCTCTATCCGGCGGTAGTCCTGGAATCTCTTCCGGAAAGACATCCGGAAATTCCCGCACAACTGGCAATTCTTCAATTCCTGGGGTTGGGTCCTGGTCATGCATGGAGCCTTCCCCTTGAATATAGCATAAGAAGACTTGATCCTCGAGTTGAAGACCTTTCCACAACTTCAAAGCGGAAATTATCCTTTTTTCTTTTGGAACTCCCCCACTAGTATACGATACCTTCTTTCCCCTCTTTCCCCGTAAAGTGATTTTCTATTTCTCACAGTCTATATGCCCCTTGTGCCTACTTAACCAGTCCATTCCCAAGATTATATCAAAATCTCCCAACTCAAACTCTATCACATCCATCTCGAATTCTTTACCCACAATACTAATTTTCACATCCTTAAGCTTTTTAGTACATCCTACCACCTTCCCCGTCGGAGTAGAAACTGAGAGACTAACATCCATATTAGGTACAACTCCTACCCGTTTCAAAAATTCAGAAGATATGAAAGAACACGATGCACCCGAATCAAATAACACCTTAGCACAGGTTCTAAAGACCGGAAACATACCTGTGATAATATTTCCCCCTTGGTCAGCCTCGGCCTCAGCTTTGGTGATGACGTTGATATGCCCTTGAGTCTTGTAACCTTCACCTCCCTGGCCTCCTCCTTGAGCACTGCTACTTGCATACTGAGGTTGCTTCCCTTGTCTATTTCCTTGACCTCCATACTGATTCCCTTGACCATTGTAGTTGCTCCTCTGACCCCCATAGCTGTTTCGTTGGATTCCACCCTGAGTACCTCCACCAAACTTGTTATTATAGCCTGGTCGAGTAGCAAAACCAATACTCTGACGACCTTGCTCAAAATTACTATCACCTCCCACCTTCACAACCTTACATTCAAATTCTCTATGCCCTAATTTCCCGCACTTGTAACATTCAACCATTCTCCCTTCACAATCGACCTTGCTCAAAATTACTACCACCTCCCACCTTCACATCATCTGCCCGCGGCTTTAGTCCTGCAAACTCATGGTACTTCTGCAGGCGAACATGCTCCGGGTAGAATCTTTTCCTCATTGCATTTTTAAGTGCTTCCCAACCAAAGTTAGGCTCATTCCTCAACCTCCCCTCCTCAGCAGTCCACCATAAATCAGCTTCCCCTCTAAAGTAGAACACATCTCCACTAACCCTCTTTTATTCAGGACAATCCACCATGTCGAATATCTTGTCAAACTCCCTAATCCACTATAACAAGATTTCAAGGAGGGGGAAGCAGCTGGTGACCTTGGGCGAATTGGTTGGTGGAAGAAATTGATTCAATTAGCTAAGGAACTTGTAAGGTCGTGGCTAGAATGGCAAGGAGAGTCCAGGTAACACTTATGCTCAACATTTCTTTCTTTAAACCCTGATTTTGAGCTTTAACTCTTGTTGATGGTAACTTCTGAACCCTAGCTTCTCTTGAGCTTAACTTTTGACATTGTTGTTAGATAGTTATTACTAGACTAAACTCAAAAATTCAGGCGAAAATAACTTTGGGAAGTAGGATAATTTGTAGGAAACGTTTAGGAAGGAAAAATGTGTTTTAAGACTCCATGAGTGATTTCGATGGGCTTTTGTTGAGTTTGGTGTGTTATTATACCTATATTAACTCATAATAATTGATTATAGGTGGTGGGAACTCGTGTTTAGACATAAAAATGCTAGGTTAAGGTGGGAGGGCTTAAATGGTTCTTTAAGCCTTGAGACTTAGTTAAATAGGTTTCCGAATTCATCTTGCCTTGAAAATTTGAGGGTATTCTTATATTTTGAATTTAGATCCATGGTAAAAAATTCAGGTCGAAACACAATTGGGAAGGCATTCGAATTATTAGGAAGTGATTTGGGTTAAAGGTGTGCTTTAAGCTTGTATAAGTGTAATTGTGTGTTGGTTATTGGATTTAATGGTTTATCTGGTCATTATAGTCATAATAAGACTTGTGGTTGAATTTTTAAGAGATGGTGAAGTGTAAAATATATAAGGGAGCCCTGTACGGTTATATATGTGTGTTAAAACATGGAAAGAAGGAAAATTGTGTTTAAGTGTGGTTTTGGGTGTTTTGTTGCTTGGTTTAGCCTTGAAAGGTTTGGAATGATATTGGCTTGACTATTTATCAGAAAATATGATGTGGATATCTTAACACCTTTTCTAAGGATGATTGTGTGTAATATTCTTCTGGATGGTTTTGGAAATGATTTTTGAGTTATCCTTGTGTTGAATGTTGCTTTATGAATGATAAGAGATTGAGCTGGTTTCTGGTTGAGTGAATGGTATATTCATGGAAGGAGCTTATTATTACACGAATTGTGAAGAATCTATTCAAGAGTTGTACTACTTATTTGATCATGATTATGAATGTTGGATTGGAAATTGTATTGTGTGTGATACTATGTGATGGTGGACTTGTTGGTTGGTTGGATTACCTGCACCCTCCTGGCCATGGCTTATCCTTAGATGACTCTTCCCTTGATATTAAACCAGCCAAACAAGCTGTAGGTGGTGCCTTTCCTTGCAGATTATTTCCCTTGCTTTGAGTGTGTAGTTTACACTTGATTTCACAAGGTTTGGCTTGTCTTCTTCTTCCTTTGGTGTGTGGTTGAGTGTGCTGTGTTCTTCCCAGGCTGAGAGTGGCGTGAATGAAGAGAAAAAAGAGAGAAATGGAGCTGGTGCTTGCTGCCCAAGGCTTGCACAAATTCTACATGTTTTTTTCTTTACTAACAATTTGTTTAATAGGTAGTAATTATTAGCTAGGCATCCTTATCCCCCCTTAGGCCTTAGATTAATGACACTTGGCTCTAATTAATCCTGGCCTTACACCTCCTCTGTCCAGCATTAATTAGAGGGCTTAGGTGTAATGGGTAATTATGGTAGAAAAGACAAAATACATGAATAGTGAGAGGGTGTGGTACATGTAATTTTCTCCCACCATAAAGCCTTGTTGGGCTTGAAATTTCTTTGGGTATTAAGGCTAGATAAGTGAGGAAAACAATATAGGTATAGGTAACTAAGTGAAATAAATTTTCTAAAGGTAGTTTTAAAGTTTCCCCGATACTCCGTCGGTCCAGAAACGCTGTCTGCTGAAAATATAACTAGTTAAGGTTTCTAATATTTCCTAAGCACTTCTAACCATTATAACTTTTTTTTTTCCTAAGATTTATCCTTAGCTCAAATCTCCCCAGATACCTTTCCCTGACAGCTTAATAAATATCACAATCTATTCAGTCCGCCAGTTAAATTCATGGTACTCCCGGTAATTCTCTCGGACCGCTAGGATTACCATTAGATGTAAAATTCATTTTCTCTTTAAAACTCTTTGCATAACAAATAAGCATCCAACATCATCACACAAGCAGAGGAATGCAATACGAGTATATCACACAGAAGAGTTTACCTGCCCTTGGATTACCATCACATTCGTACCTCGTGAATCGGTTAAATCTCAACACCCCACTGGAATCACAAAGTGAAATCCACAAATCTCAATTTCTCTGGCCCTATGTCCTTAAGTGTGCACACCCCCTAAGGCTAACCATAGCTCAAAGAGTAGATCATAGGACGACCCCAATTTATTGGTAGGAGTCTAATAATCAGTCGCCAATACGGTAAGCCATAAAATGACTTAATATTCAGTTGCTCAAATAGCTTTTCTCAATGAGGCTAACCATAGCCTTTCTCAATATCACCATCCAACCAACCAACAAGTCCACCATCACATAGTATCACACACAATACAATTTCCAATCCAACATTCATAATCATGATCAAAAAAGTAGTACAACTCTTGAATAGATTCTTCACAATTCATGTAATAATAAGCTCCTTCCATGAATATACCATTCACTCAACCAGAAACCAGCTCAATCTCTTCTCAGTCATAAATCAACATTCAACACAAGGATAACTCAAAAATCATTTCCAAAACCATCTAGAAGAATATTACACACAATCATCCTTAGAAAAGGGGTTAAGATATCCACATCATATTTTCTGATAAATAGTCAAGCCAATATCATTCCAAACCTTTCAAGGCTAAACCAAGCAACAAAACACCCAAAACCACACTTAAACACAATTTTCCTTCTTTCCATGTTTTAACACACATATATAACCGTACAGGGCTCCCTTATATATTTTACACTTCACCATCTCTTAAAAATTCAACCACAAGTCTTATTAGGACTATAATGACCAGATAAACCATTAAATCCAATAACCAACACACAATTACACTTATACAAGCTTAAAGCACACCTTTAACCCAAATCACTTCCTAATAATTCGAATGCCTTCCCAATGTGTTTCGACCTGAATTTTTGACCATGGATCTAAATTCGAAATATAAGAATACCCTCAAATTTTCAAGGCAAGATGAATTCGGAAACCTATTTAACTAAGTCTCAAGGCTTAAAGAACCATTTAAGCCCTCCCACCTTAACCTAGCATTTTTATGTCTAAACACGAGTTCCCACCACCTATAATCAATTATTATGAGTTAATATAGGTATAATAACACACCAAACTCAACAAAATCCCATCGAAATCACTCATGGAGTCTTAAAACACATTTTTCCTTCCTAAAAGTTTCCTACAAATTATCCTACTTCCCAAAGTTATTTTCGCCTGAATTTTTGAGTTTAGTCTAGTAATAACTATCTAAGAACACTGTCAAAATTTAAGCTCAAGAGAAGGTAGGGTTCGGAAGTTACCATCAACAAGAGTGTAAGCTCAAAATCAGGGTTTAAAGAAAGAAATGGTGAGCATAAGTGTACAACTTTCTACAATATTTTACAGCGTAAGACTAAATAACACCTAAGCCAAACCGGAGTGCTACCGCCATACCCACACCAACTAGTGTGGATGCTAAGGCTAATCCACCTACAACCTAACTCCCGGAACATGCTCCAAGGAGTTTGCCACTTACAAATAAATGAAATCCCTAGCTATGTCGGTGCGTTCCCTTGTCCCAAGCTCAAGATCAATATCACACAAAGAATCAACTTCACCTGCAACCATAAACACAAATCTGTGGCCAGCAAGCAATCACACGAAGGGGCCACAGGCACAAACCAGAAAACATCAGCAAAGCTGAGTAACAAATATCACACCCTGTAAAATTCATTCTTTCTTTAAAACTCTTTGCATAACAAGTAAGCACCCAACATCATCACACAAGCATAAGCATGCAATACGAGTATATCACACAGAAGAGTTTACTTGCCCTTGGATTACCATCACATTCGTACCTCGTGAACCGGTTAAATCTCAACACCCCACTGGAATCACAAAGTGAAATCCACAACTCTCAATTCTCTGGCCCTATGTCCTTAAGTGACCCCAATACATTGGTAGGAGTCAATTAATCAGTCGCCAATACGGCAAGCCATAGAAAATGACTTAAGTTCAGTTGCCAACATAGCTTTCACAATAGGGCTAACCATAGCCAAGTCTCAACACCATCATTCGTCATCCGACCAGTAATCTCAACCACATATGTAAGATCACACGCAATCACAAAATTCCGGTTTAGATCACAATTAGCACATATAATAGCCTCACAAATCTTAAAAGAAGTTTTAATCAACCTCTCACATTCTTTATGTAAATAATCAAGGTCACACCATTCCAATGCCTAATAAGGCCAATTCAGATAGTGGGACCCACAGAAATCACACACAAGATTCAAGTTCCTCATTTATAAACTTTAAAGCGCATTAAGTACACTACAAGGTTTCCTCCTGATTTTCTCACTACACCACAAGCTAAAACCCCATTCCTAGATCCCTATTTGCCTATAAGGACCAAAACAACCATCAAAGTCAATTTCCAACACACAACTCCACTCATAAAAGCTTAAAGTACATTTTTAACCTTAAACACTATCTGATAATTCGATCTACTTACCAAACTAGTTTTGATCTGAATTTTTGACCACGCTCCTAAGTTCATAATATAAGAACACCCTCAAAATTTCAACTCAAACCAAGGTCGGAAACTCCCTAGGACAGCTTCTAAAGCTTAAAGCACATTTTTACACCTCTAGCTTTATCTCTTTGTTTTTCTGAGTACCTACGAGCTCCACCATCACCAATAGTCCCCTATAGTCATATATAGTTAGAATATCACAACAAATCACTCAAGATCCCACCAGTTTTAGTCTACACATCCTAAAACACATTTTCACTCATTTTAAAGCTCCTAACATTTATCCTACTTTCAAAGCGAGTTTTGGCTTGATTTTCTCAGCGTATCACCGATTTATCACACTAAAATCACTGGAAAAATTTCAGCTAAAAAGGATGTATGGTTCGAAATATACAGAAGAAGAGATTTAGGGAAGAAAACATGGTTTAAGGTGATTTTTGGGTGAGCATATGAGTTACCTGCACCCTTCTGGCCATGGCATATCCTTAGATGACTCTTCCCTTGATATTAAACCAGCCAAACAAGCTGTAGGTGGTGCCTTTCCTTGCAGATTATTTCCCTTGCTTTGAGTGTGTAGTTTACACTTGATTTCACTAGGTTTGGCTTGTCTTCTTCTTCCTTTGGTGTGTGGTTGAGTGTGCTGTGTTCTTCCCAGGCTGAGAGTGGCGTGAATGAAGAGAAAAAAAGAGAGAAATGGAGCTGGTGCTTGCTGCCCAAGGCTTGCACAAATTCTACACGTTTTTTTTTTCTTTACTAACAATTTGTTTAATAGGTAGTAATTATTAGCTAGGCATCCTTATCCCCCCTTAGGCCTTAGATTAATGACACTTGGCTCAAATTAATCCTGCCCTTACACCTCCTCTGTCCAGCATTAATTAGAGGGCTTAGGTGTAATGGGTAATTATGGTAGAAAAGACAAAATACATGAATAGTGAGAGGGTGTGGTACATGTAATTTTCGCCCACCATAAAGCCTTGTTGGGCTTGAAATTTCTTTGGGTATTAAGGCTAGATAAGTGAGGAAAACAATATAGGTATAGGTAACTAAGTGAAATAAATTTTCTAAAGGTATTTTTAAAGCTTCCCCGATACTCCGTCGGTCCAGAAACGTTGTCTGCTGAAAATATAACTAGTTAAGGTTTTTAATATTTCCTAAGCACTTCTAGCCATTATAAATTATTATTTTTTTTCCTAAGATTTATCCTTAGCTCAAATCTCCCCAGATACCTTTCCCTGACAGCTTAATAAATATCACAATCTATTCAGTCCTCCAGTTAAATTCACGGTACTCCCGGATATTCTCTCGGACCGCTAGGATTACCATTAGAGTTTACTAAAAATTCTAGGGTATTACATTCTCCCCCCCTTAAAAAAAGCTTCGTCCCCGAAGCTTAACCTACCCAAGAACTCAATAGCATCACCGAAGTAAAGCATCTCCAACCATTAACACTACATTAATAACATCCATGAATACTTCATTTCAATAATTATATCAACACCTCAATCATGTCATCAAAGATTTCATTTGTAAAATACCACCCAAACACCCACCACAAAGATATATACGCCTTACTCAATCATTCATCACATAAAATCACAATCATATAAAATCTCAAGCTCAATCTCACCATCTGGTGCGTCCACATATAATCATAACGCGCAACGACTCACATCATCTCACATGAACTTATAACACTCTTCACGTAATCTACTTCACTATAACATGAACCAACACACAATGCCTCATGATATAAATCACATAATCATATCAACTTTTCATCACTTATCAACTATTACACACGTCTCCCCCCCCTTAAAAGAAAGTTTCTCCTGAAACTTTAAGTACTAACCTCAAACAAAAAGTTCTGGATATGAGCCCGCATCCTACTTTCAAGCTCCCAAGTAGCTCTTGAATCCCATGATGAGTCCAAAGAACTTTGACTAAATCCACTGATTTACCCCTAGTCTCTCTTGTTTTATGATCAAGAATCTGAATCGGTCGCTCTTCGTAAGTAAGACTTGGATCAAGCTCTACCTCTTCAGGTTGTAAAACATGTGATTCATTAGAAACATACTTTTTTAATTGCGAGACGTGGAAAACATTATGCACTCTATCCAACTCCATGGGTAACGCCAGTCGGTATGCCATCTTTCCCACTCGTTCCAAAATTTCATAGGATCCAATAAACTTAGGAGCAAGTTTCCCCTTCTTTCCAAATCGAACCACACCTTTAGTAGGTGAAACTTTCAGAGATACCTTATCACCCACCTCAAATTCAATAGGTCTCCTATGCAAATCAGAGCAGGTTTGGTCTCTAGGGAGCTTTGGCTGAGTTAAGATTAAATCTAGGCTTAAAATTTTGACAAGCCGTGGG
>JAIOTZ010001057.1:0-40041 GCA_023374045.1 Limonium bicolor | reverse complement strand
TGCAGTCACAATGTTTATCTCTGACCATTACTAATTCTTACGTCCTGGGTGTTGGATATGGGGTCTATCTGTGCGACCTTCCTTATTACTCAAGTGTATCTGGTATGTTCTAAGGTGATCTCAAAGTTCATAGTTTCCATTTTCTAAATAAAGTGTATTTTATCTCTAATATGTGAAAGCCCTTTTTGAGGGGTTCATTCCCACTCATGGCCTCACAACAAGGAGAGGTATCCCCACCCTAAAAGGCATGGTTCGTTCTCCGCTCCTGTCCTTAGCATTAACTCAATATTCTCATTGGTACCCTTCTTGGTATTATTTTTCCCAATCTAAATTATAGGTTTGGTAACCGTTCATATCTACAAATTGTAGTCCCTTCGTGGCTTAAACAAGCTCTCTTACAACTTACTGCGCCTCGGGCTCTGATGTGGTTAACATCCTTGGCTCGTAGGCTCTTAATGCTTAATTCTCAGTTCATTAATTGTACTCTTACTCATCTGCAGGTCATCCCTACACGATTCTGGTTCTTTGAGCACTATCCACCGTTAATTTACATACTAAATGTAGTATCGGGTTACATGGTAAGTTGCTGCATTCTGCTTCCTGCTAGGGAAGTTGTTCAGGTGATCTGAGGTTACTTAATGTCTTGACAATACTGTCATTTTACTAGACTTATGTCTCTTAGCAATTAAGGTTAGGTTCGTATTAGGCGTTTGCCTTACGGTGTCCTGTCGTCTTATACTTCCATCTCAACGCTTCGTTCAACTTCCGTTGACTATGCCACCCGTTGATGGTCAATCATACTTGGGTGTTAATGAGTTAGACGAACAGCACTAAGTCATTCATCAGTTTGCTCGGCTCGACTATGCCCGTTCTGTGGGGGTAGTTCTTCTGAGCTTTCCTTTCCCAGGGTTGTATGATTTTAATCCTTAGTAGGTTATAGCTTACGTTTATTTCTTTTATCCTTGTTTTCTGGGTTTCCGTCATCTTCATTGAAGAATGTTATTGGTATCCTTAATGGTCACTCTGGGAGTCTTATCCCGTTTTCGTTGTAAGTCGATGCTTCAACAGTCTCAATAGTATCTTATAATACATCCCTTGTATATCATGCTTATATAGTGTTTTGCTCGGATCACCGAGCGATCTCTTAGGTTTTCCTCGTGGAGTTTGAGGTTGGTGTTCTTACCGTACTGTCGGTTGTTGTTGTAGTGGGTTATACCGTTGCTAGTATTTATATGGTTTAGTATTTCGTCTAAGCTCAGCTCCCTGCTGGCTGATGTGTCGGTTCATCTCATCATGGTCAGGCCGTCAGGCCCTCCCAAGGTCCTATTTTTTTCCTGTTCTTATGGATTTACAATCCTGTATTAATATATGCTACAACTGTAGCGTTCTCCTATTTCGCCTTGATGGCTTTTCGTGTGGCTTAACCGTGGTAGCACTTGCTATGGCAAGTGCGCCATGCAGGATGGGTATTGGTACAAGGTACATCGGTAGTGACACTTCCTTCTAATTTCCATGTAATTGGTAGTCCTCGGGACTCCTTCGATAACCTCTTATTTTGGATAACCGTCCATGCGGCAGTTTCCTTGTTATTTGACAGTACTTGTCATTCATCAGGGTGTTCCTCTTTCCGAGGGAATCCCTTAATATCTTCTTATGTCTTAATCCTCGCTCCTGTCTCCACACAATTTGTTGTGGTTATTAAGTAATGATTGTCCTTTAGGCACTACATCGTAGTCCTATTTCGGTATACAATTTATATGAGTTCCTATCATCGTCCGCATTACGTTGGCCAGGTTTGTAACCTTTTTCATTGTATGGGGTTTGGAGTTCCCGTTTCTTAACTGGACCTTCCAGTAATCTCAATCCTCATGCTCTGTTATCATACTGTTATGCTCCTTCGGACCACTGTCCGGTACTCATGTCGTTTCCCTTTTCCTTTCTATTGCACCCGTAGTGCTTTCCTCATCATTGGTATTGCGGGTTATTTCGACTGCGTAGCATGTCGACCCATGCTGCCGGTAATTACCGTTCCCTTATTGTTAGATTTCCATAGGTAGCGCCTGTTTTTCTGTCGCGCTCCATTAAAAACATTCAAGTTCCCTTAAACTATTGTTTAACAAGGTGTTTCTCGTATTACTTACTGTTAGCTAACTGCCAGATCGGGTTTCCCCGAGTAAGAGAAGGCTTTCTTCTCTCTGGCGTTTGTTCCACATATTCAGGGTTAGGGATGTGGAGGGCGGGCCTAGGTACTATAGATGTCCGGTAAGCACCGGGAAGTCCCGACTAACGCACCTCTCACTCTATCTCTCAACCCTTAACCCATAACTCAATCTCAACATCAATATTCTCCTAAGTTCGGTATTTCTTGTCTTCAGAGCGTAACTACGCTCTGATACCACTTTTTGTAACACCCCAACTCAATCCAAATGTGGTCTCGCAACTTAACAGTATATATATAAACATGTCACAGCGGAATTCTTTACAATCCAGGACCTTGCCACGGTCTGACTACAGAATATACCGAACATTAGTCTAACAACCTTAACCATTTACATAACCTTCATACAACCCCCTCACATCCTATACATCTTACTAACTCAGATTGCCATACGAGTGTACATGCACACTCGTAGGCCACACTCAACCCTTAACAGCTGTATCCTCTTCTTACTCTTGCGACGGCCGCCTCCTGATGTTCACCTGTGTAGTAAAAAGAAGCCCCCGAGGGGGTCAGCACGAATGCTGGTACGATCCTCTCATGGCCCCCGAGCTAACGTGGCTACGACGACTAATTGTCGATAGCATGGAGGTTGATTAGATGCACAACATAATAGAAAGTGCAGTAAACAACAACTCAGATATGAACAATCAAAGTTCACACACAATGAACGACTTAAATGCGTTCCCTTAATTAGAGAGTTAGTTATTTAACTCCTTAAGTAATGTTCCCTCTTAAACTTAGTCCATCCTTATCTCACCTCAATCTTAGTCTTATCTTAATCTTAGAAACAACCATCCTTTAATGAGGAGTGGATGTAGCTTAACTTAATCTTAATCTCAATAATACAAATCATCCTTTAAAAAGGAATGATTGTAACTTAACTTATCCTTACCTTAATCTTAATCTTAATCTCAATATACAAATCTTTCCTGGAAGGGATTGGTTGTATCTAATTCGAACCTGGGATTTAGGTGATCCCACCGCACCATCTTAATGCCACCTACTCTGGACGGGAGTCCAGCGTAGCTGAGCCGGCAACCGGCCCTAGGCACAAGTCCAAAGACAAGTTCCTTAAGCGGAGGTCGAATCTGCTATAGATAACGACCCCCTTTCCTTAGCATGCATGACCGGAGATCGGTCCCGGGTTTCCTCACTCAAGTCCCAGTTAGTAGTTATCTCAAGACCCTGTTCGTTGGTTAACCTCTTTCGGTTCATATCGTCCCTCATTAGGGGGCGTTCCTTAGTCTCACTCAATTCCTTACTAAACATTGGTTAGTAAGTTCTCACGGTATGTTGTGTTAGTTTTCAAACATCACACAACAATACAATATATACATATATATTCCGGTTGCATGCTTTATCTTGTTTAGTGAGCACAAAAAACAAATAGCACACAAGCCGAGGGACACCTCGTTAGCAAGCAGGTCACAAGAAGAAACAACTGTACCGTTCACCGTTGGTCGTTCGGTTGCTTACTTCTCCACTGGAGTCCAAATTCTCAAACCCTAAAACATTCATTCAATTTTAGGTTGTTAATTACCTTTCCAATAAGGCTAACTTACTTAACTCACTTAGTCACTAATAATCCCCATCTTACACCACTTAAGTCTTATAAACTTAGTCTTAAGTGAATCACTTCTCCCCATAACTTATACTTATTCATCCACTTAATTATCATTGTTACTCACCAAACATGTCTTAAACAACCTTATGTCATCAACTTAATATTCCCCATCATTTCCCAACCTTAAACAAAATTTTGGTCAATACAGCACCTTGTCCGAACTTGTGTCCGGACTTCCCAAGTTCGGACACTGTTCGAGACTCTAAGGGTGCAGATTGTCGAATGTCCGAACATGCGTCCGGACTTCCAAAGTTCGGACGTTGTTCGAGGCCAAACCAGAAATAAAAATAGATGTGTCCGAACTTCTATGTTCGGACGGTTAGTTCGGACGCCAGTCAAAGTTCAGAAGACTTACGCGCTCCAGGGCATGTCCGAACGTCCAAGTTCGGACGTAAGTTCGGACGTGCCCAAACACCCATTTTCCTTAACTTTAAACTCTTACTCAAATCTTACCACAATCCCTAACATCTATTATGTTTTATCCTCAGGTTTCTAAATGGCATCTCATGCCTATGTAACCATTACACCAAGGTGTTTCTTCATCACCTTAACATCACCTCCCAAGCATCCTTATGCATATCCATTTGCTTACACAACTTCTCAAAGCTATATGTAATCTAGTACACGCACATCTTCACAAGTCATTATACTTTATTTTTCTTTCAACTTGTACAAGCTTCCTAGCTTCCTTAACCATGGTTTTGGTGCCTTAAATTCACCATTGTAACCCTTAGTCCCTCTAGACATCCCTAGGTCTTCCTAGCACTCAAGAACTTCATAGTTTATTCATTCTCACCAAAACAACACTTACTGTTTCCTAGAACATCCTTAGTCATAAAATCTCTTAGAACACCTTAAACACTACCCTTCATTTACCTTGACCAAGCAACACCCTCCTTAGACTTTTCCACCTCTTTTATGCATCTTACTCACCATTCTCATGATCATACTCCCTTTTTCATTCCCAGTCATTTTCCTTGACATCTGACCACATTCTCCCACACATTTCCCTCTAGATTTTTGCTCAAGTTTTAACATTCCTCATACCATGTCTTGGTGTGTTCAATACACCCACCAATCCTCTAATTCTTCCTAGACAACTCTAGGCATAAACCTCAAGAACTCCTTCATTAACTCATTTCCACCCAAATTCCTCCTAATGACTCCTAAAACCCTTGGTCACATTAACTCACCACTACCACCACACACATTGTTTTCTACTCAAATTTCGCCATAGCTCCTTTAGTATTTTATCATGCCCATGAGCATTGTTTTTCTCACACAATAATCTCACACACACCAAGTCCTTTCTCATCTTATTTTCTCACCCAAATCAACTTATTCACATCATACTCAATATATTGCAATAACCTTAAATTGCATAGCACTAAGGCTCTTAAATGACATGGCTCTTAGGCCCTTAAATGACTTAAACTTAAACACTGAATCTCCCACAATAAAAGCTTTCAACCTGCAAATACACTCATCAATCTCATAGTAGTTATAATGCTCTTAAAACTCATCTTAACTATATACTAACTCATTCTCATTAGCTCCTTAATCACAAGTTCATAAGCTTGTTTAAGTTCTTTTCTTAGGTTACATAACCCATTACCTAATGTAAGCCCTAGGCTACATTGGTACATATCTAGAACTCATTCCTTAAACTTAAACCACCATTAGGTAAGCATTTTACCTTGTTTTCTCAAGCTTATCTTAATCTCCTCCTTAGACCTTCTTCTTGCATAGATCTCGGCCACCACTTAAATCCCTTTTGCCAATGTTCTAATCAATATTTAAGGACTATATGAGTACTAAACAATGCACTAACCTCAAGGAATAAAAACCTAGGTTAGAAATGTGTTCTAGGCATAAATGTGGATGATTACCTTTGAAGTCTCAAGGTAGACTTTGGCATTGAATGAAATAGGACCTCCACTAGTCCTTGGTGAATAAATCAAGCTAGAACAAGGCATAAAAACATAGCCCCATGAGAAGGAATTTTCGGCCATGTAAGAAATGATGGAAACATGGTTTTTCTTACATTTTCTTTACCTTAAGAGAATGGAGAAGCTAATGAGCTCTTCAAACTGATTTTCCTCCATCAATGGAGTTTTCTCATGGCACCAAAATGGAGCTTTGAAAGATTTGAAAAGATAAAAGATAGGTCTTGACCTAACTAAGACAAATATGCAATTTGTTTGGATTTGGAGCTTGGAGTTGTATTTGGCAAGTGATTGAAGATGGAGAACCATGGAGGGCAGCACTCTCGGTTTTGAAACAGAGAGAAGAAGAAGAAACCGTGGGTGAAAGAGAGAAATGGAGGAAAGAGGAGAAAAGTGAGCTAATATAAGGTATTTTGCTTTAATAAAGCAATAGTAACTTCTTACTTATCTCTTCTTTTCCTTTCTCATTTGATGACTCATGTGGTGACTCCCCACATAAAAACCGGCCACCCTCTTAATATAAGGCTAACATGGTCTTTGTTGACCAATTAATTGACTTATATTGATTAAAACTTAAACTAGTCACTAAATAGTTACTATTCACTAACCAAGGCACATAATCGGGAAATTTTTTGATTTCCCATTGATTTAGACCTCCTAATGTGATACTAATTAGTACACATGTTTATTAAAGAGTAATGATGGACATTTAGCCACTCAAAACTCAATTCTAAGACAATTTCTCAAAAATGTGCTTTAAGACTTCTTAAAGCACATTTTGTGTTTTAACTTATTTTCAAGCTTGGTTTTCTTTGCTAATTGATTTAAAATGACCATTAGGATGTTACTAAGGTCTTACCAAGATATTTGGGTACTCACCCAAGTCTCTCCAAGCTTAGAGCACGTTTTTGCCCTAATTGCCCTTAAGGCATTTTCTTGTGTTTTCCTTGGTTTTAATTGTCTACCAATCTTTCTAAGGCATATTCTAGCCTTACTACATCATAATTTGATGTTTACTTAGCATACTTAGGTTTGGGGTATTTCACTTGTAGCATTCGCTTGATACATAGTGGGAAAACCGTGTATATGGGCCACCGAAAAATGCTTCCAAAAGGACATAAGTATCGAAAGAAGGCGAAAGAGTTCGATGGGAAAACTGATCACAGCATGGCGCGCCAGCCTTTGACAGGTACAGAGATTTACAAAAAGTTGGATAATATTGTGAACAACTTCGGGCCGCCAACCAAAAGTGGTGAAAAAAGTGTCTGGAAAAAGAAATCAATATTTTGGGAACTACAGTACTGGCAGCATCTGGAGGTTAGACATTGTATCGATGGGATGCATGTCGAGAAGAACGTGGGTGAAAGTTCACTAGCACCCTTTTGAACATAAAAGGAAAGACAAAGGATCATTTGAAAGGAAGAAAAGATTTAATTGAGTTGGGCATACGCACAGAGCTTGGCCCGCAAGAACGTGGAAAACGCACATTCTTGCCTCCTGCCTGTCACACTCTGTCTAAAGAAGAGAAACATAGTCTATGCAGTACCCTTTACAACATCAAGGTGCCATCAGGTTACTCCTCAAACATAAGAAACCTAGTGTCCATGACAGATTTCAAATTAGTAGGAATGAAATCTCACGATTATCATGTCCTACTTCAAGAATTTTTGCCAATTGCACTACGTGGGATCTTGCCGGATGCTGTCAGACACACAATCACAAACGTCAGTGTCTTCCTCAAATCCATTTCGTCTAAGGTTCTTGATGTGGACACTCTGTCTAAATTACAAAAGGATCTTATTGTGACAATGTGCCAGCTGGAGATGTATTTTCCTCCATCGTTCTTCGACATAATGATACATCTCCTCGTGCATCTTGTAAGAGAGATTCTGATGTGTGGTCCTTTGTACCTTCGCTACATGTATCCGTTCGAAAGGTACATGGGTGTCCTGAAGAAGAAAATGAAGAACCGTCGTCACCCAGAGGGTAGTATTATAGAGGGCACTATCACAGAGGAAGTTGTAGACTTCTGCACCAATTACCTAGAAGGTGTCGATACCATTGGACTTCCACGTTCTAGACACGAGGGCAGATTGAAGGGTGTTGGCACGGTTGGAAGGAAACTGAAAAGAATTGACATAGACACTCTTAACAAAGCTCATTTAGTTGTGCTAAGTCATCTTGAAGATGTTGAACCATACTTTGATGAACACTTGTGTTTTTAAGAGCACAATATCCAAACATGAGTGACGTCAGACTACAAAATGAGCAGAATAGGACATTTGTCCGATGGTTCAAAGAGAGAGTGTTGTCCGATCAGTCCACGAATGTGCCTGAACTGATTAAAGTAGTTGCATTTGGACCAAATCTGGATGTAATTTCTTATGAGGGGTACGATGTCAACGGATTCACCTTTTTCACAGAACGTCAGGATCAGAAGTCAACGAATCAAAACAGTGGTGTAGAGCTTGAAGCTTATCAAAACTTATATGACGTCGGTGTCGTGGGTCATAGTCCTGTCTCAGTACAACAATCATATTTCGGTGTTATACAAGACATCTGGGTATTGGACTACAACAGCTACGAAATGTGTGTTTTCCGCTGTAACTGGGTTAACAACATTCATGGCTACCGTGAGGAGGAGCATGGTATGAAACTGGTTGATCTGTCTAGAGCTACTCCCACGGTTGAGCCATTCGTTGTTGGGACGAAGGTTAAGCAGATATTTTATGTAACTGATCCCTGTAATCCTAGATGGTCTGTTGTGCTTAAAGGGAGAAGAGGAATAGTTGGTGTGGATGGTGTGGTTGATGAGGATGAGTATGATGCAGAAGATGAACCTCCAACTGTTCCTATTTCATTGGAAGAGGCTGAGGTCACAGGTCATCGTGAGTATATACGATCAGACCATAACGAGGGAATGTGGGTTGAGAGATAATGGTGTATGTAAGTTATTACTATAAAAATTTATATGAAATTACCACTCTTTTATTTATTGCTTGTTTATGACCATTATGAAATGCTTAATTTAATTCAAATTGTATTTCAATCCTTGCAGGCATGGCTGATCAGGACATGGCTGATGCAGAGTTCGATTTATTTTGTCGTGAGGAGGAGGAAAATGAGCAGCGAATGGTACCGGTCCCATCTACATCTGCCGCTGCTGCTGTTGCCCCATCCACATCTGCCGCTGCTACTGTTGTCCCATCCACATCTGCCGCTGATGCTGTTGGCCCTTCCATGAGTGCACCTTCTACGAGTGCTACTCAGAGACCCAGAGGTAGAGGTCCGACCCGTGGGTTGAAACTGCAGAAAGAGGATCAGATTAGTCTTCTGTGGGACCAGTATGGGAGGTATGGTGGGGGCAGCAGGTCAGAGTTCGGTAGTATGCTAGGGACTCTGGCCAGATCACATTGCTGCATCAACCACACATGGAAACAAGTCCCGCAAGAAGTAAAGGAGACCATCTGGAAGAAGGTGCAAGAACGGTACAAGATCCCAGAAGAAGTGAAGAAGACCGTTCTTTCTTTGGTGGCCGGCAAAGCTAAATCATTCCGCCACTACTTGGTTGAGCATTGGATCAACAGGGTGCCCCCACGTGAGCCTCCGCCGTATGTTGTGTACAACGGCATGATCACTGAAGAGGAGTGGAAGGAGTTCGTTGAGCGGCACGCCACCCCCGAGTTCAGGGTATGTTTGTGTGTACTCTTTTCTTAATTAATGCTCATAATGCTTTATCCCTGATTTTCTAATTAATTTCCTGTTGTACTTTCTTAACAGCAAGTACAAGAACAAGCACGGCAAAACCGTGAAGCTAATCTCTACCCCCACACCATGGGACGAAGGGGATATGTGGGCAGCCTCGAGGGATGGAAAGAAGCTGGTTTGCTGACACGGAGGAACGAGGATGGAAGTGAATGCCCGATCGAGGATGTCTCTGAGGCGAGGAGGGTGCAGATGTACATACTGGGACGCCAGAAAACGACCAGCGAAGGTCAGAGGATATTTCCTAATGCTGCGATGGAACAACTGGCTAACCAAATTGTAAGTATTTGAAAGTAGCTGTTAAATAATTTACTTATATACTCAAGTGTTTGTTGATCTTAAATTTAGTGTTAACTTCTTTGAAAATTGGACAGTACGAAGCGGCACAGAGAGGAGAAGTAGACTTACACGCTCCTCCTTCTCAAGACGACGCGCTCAATCAAATGCTTGGGAAGAAGGATCACCCGGGGCGTGTTAGAGGATTTGGGGGAGAAGTACGTCAGAAGAACGTATTCCCGCCATCTGCTAGGAAGGGTCAGATGAGTGCTGCTGAAGTCGAGGCGATGGTAGAGCGTAAGTTCGCTGCTGAGCGCCAAGCTAATGACGAGAAACAGGCTGCTGAGCGCCGGGCTATCGAGGAGAGGCTGCAGGAAGCGTTGAATGCGATTGCACATGCGACTACTCAGCAGCAGCAGCTAGATCCTCCTCGACTGTCTTCCTCGTCTAGTTGTGCTCCGGCCGCTGACCCGTACCCGTTTGCCAACATCCAGGTTAACTTTGTTTAACTATTTTTCTCCTAAAATAAAGTTATTTAAATAGTATTAGATTGGACTCACTTATTTATTTCACGTATTATCTCTGTTTATTAAAGGAGCAAAAAAAATGTCGTCTCCAAATACCATTAGACGGGCACCCTGTAGATGCGGCCTACGGGACGGTGTTGCCATCAGGTCCACTCACGCTCATCAGTTTCGTACGTCTACCCCCATTCTACGCGCGTGTGACCTTGGACCTGATAGTTGATGGATTTGAGCATGCATACCTTCCGATGGCGTTTGACAACAAATGCACGCTGATCGAAGCGAAGGGAGACATATTGCCCTGGCCAGCATGTTATATTGTTGTCACCGATGAGGTAAGACTGTTTGACAACCATTTAGTATCTAATAAAATGCATTATTTAGCATTAAGTGTCTAATCTAATCTATTATAGATCCCTGAGCTTCCTCGCCGCGTAACCCGGCCCAGACTAGAAGAGACCAGCGCGCCGGCGAATCCTGAGATCCCTGAGCTTCCTCGCCGCGTATCCCGGCCCAGAGAAGAAGAGATCTGCGCGCCGGCGAATCCTGTCAGAAGTACAAGGGTATGTTCTAGATAATTGTTTAATGTTACTATAATAATCAATTAGTAATTATCTTTACATTGATGCTTTACTGTTTGTGTGTGAAGGGTAAGAATCCAGTGAGTCGGGGTGCGAAAGGTAAGAATCCAGCGCCCGTCCGGGGTCGCACCAGGACTTCTGAGGCGCCTAAAAATAAGCTCGCACTGCCACAAAAACTTGTTAATGTTTTGGGGGCCAAGCAGATGAATCTCTACGACAAGATCATGTTGAAGTCATCTCAAACTAACAACTTCATGATGACGCTTCCAAAGTCGATGTTTCACTACGAAGAAGATATGATGACGGCAATCAACTTTGAGGACATCAGAGAGATGATGTGTGGAGATTATCTGAACATTAACATTATTCAAGCTTATCTAAAGTAAGTGTTCTTTCCTCATACTGTAAAAACATATAGAATAAGTATCTATGAAGTTGCATTGGCTAACTTTTTATAGTACATGTGATATAATAGATGTCTGCTTGAGAGATGTGCTGAGAAGGACATGACCTCCATTACTGCGGTGTGCCCGGAGCGTTTATCGTACGACTCAGTCACTAGGGACCCGGGGAGGTTTTGTGAATACATGATTCATTGCTTCAATGTTGTTGATCAACAGAATAAATTATTCATTCTAATGCCGTATCACCAAACGTGAGTTCTAATATAAAATTACATACTAATTAGCTAACTTTTTTACCTTCATTTCTCATTTCATTTTGTATTTGACATTGTAGCCACCACTGGGCTTTGTTTATATTCTGCGCTGCCACCGCTACTCTGCTCGTTCTAGATCCACTAGGGCAGTGGACAGAATTCAACACTGAAGACTTAATCAAAGAGTAAGTTTTTATTACTATTTAATTGTTTGTAAGTTTTTTGAACCAAAATTAATGTACTTGTTCATTTTGCTAAACGCTTTTGTTAATATATGTAACAGTTGTTACAAAAAAACCCCTCAGGGAGAGTTTGGTGATTTGACCGTCAATTACATCAAGGTTTGGTAATTCATGTATTTCATTCGTGCTGCTATTATCTTTGTACAATTGTTTTACATTTGTGAATTTTGGTGATTTAGTGCCCTACCCAAAAGGATTCTAAGAGTTGCGGGTACTACGTGATGCGGTATATGTACGAGTTCTGCGGGTACTTCCCAAGTTTTAAGAATGATATTGACAAGGTAATACGAACGCTGTCTTGTATTTAATTCTTTCGGCAGATTTTTTGTGTCTTTATCTTAATCTCATTATGTGTTCCATTCCTTTTCTTGTTGCAGATTAAAGAGCATTATGCCAGATTCAAGACTTATGCTCCTGCCGACTTGTTGCATGTCAGAGAGAGCATGGCAGCCATGTTTATGAGAATGGAGTGGTAGACTAGCTAGCTGCTGCTGTAACATATATTTTTTGTTAGTTGCTGCTCTGATTCTGTTAGTTGCTGCTGCAACAGATTATATTGTGTAACAAATTATATTTTTTGTTAGTTGCTCTGATTCTGTTTGTAATGAATTATGCTAGCTGCTGCTGTAACAGATTCTAGCTGTTGTATTGAATGTTTCTGTTGCAATTGTGCGCAGAAATGAATTTGCAATTGTTATCTCTGTTGCAATTGTGTAACAGATTGAATATGTTACAGATTTTCGATCTGGTGCTTTATTAGATGTTATCTCTGTTGCAATTGTGTAACAGATTGAATATGTTACAGATTTTCGATCTGGTGCTTTATTAGATGTTATCTCTGTTGCAATTGTGCGCAGAGAATGAATTTGTGTTGTTGGTATTTGATTCAGGTGGTTCAATTGTGCAGTTTCTGCCCTCTGTTGCTTATCTGTTACAATTCTGTCTCTGTTGCAATTGTGTAGATTTGTAAAAAAAAAAATTACACTTTAGATTACGGTTCTAAAAAAAAATAATTACAATTTGTAAAAGAAATTACACTTTAGATAACAATAACCGTATCTAAAGTCCTTTGGTTCACGCGCGCCAAAGGACTTTAGATCACGGTTTCACAAATAACCGTAATGTAAAGTCAATGACACGCGGGCCGGAAAAGGGACTTTAATTACGGTTTTAAACCGTAATTAAAGAAACGCCATCTTTATTGACGCCCGCATAGATTACGGTCCAGAACCGTAATTATACACGGTTTTGGACCGTAATTAATGGGTCGCGTTCCACCAGTGTGAGAAGTAGTAGAAAAACCAACGAGATTCACATCCCACAAAGGTCAGAAGAATCCCAAGAGGATAATGAAGAAAGAGTTGAGGCTCCAATAGAAAAGACATCTCCCAGCATTCTCACCATTCCATCAGCTCCAAAACCTTCTCCACAAGAACCGCCTCTACCATTTCCCAACCGACTCCAAAAGCAAAAATTGGATACTGAATATGGGAAGCTTCTGGCAGTGCTGAAACAATTAAACGTCAACATACCATTTGTAGACCTCATTGCCAAAATGCCAAACTACGCAAAATTTCTCAAGCACCTTATCTCCAACAAAACAAAATTGGTCGAAGTCGGTACCATACCACTCAATGAAGCTTGCTCAGCTATTCTGAAACAACCACTACCATCAAAATGCAATGATCCAGGCAGCTTCACCATTCCCATCACAATTGGTAGCACCTCCTTTCCATACTCCCTATGCGATCTGGGTGCCTCCATAAATTTGATGCCCCTCTCCACTTTCAAAAAGCTGGGAATTGGAGAAATGAAAAAGACCAAGATGACCCTTCAACTGGCGGATGGTTCGGTAGCTAACCCAAGCGGAGTGGTGGAGGATGTTATCATTAAAGTGGAACACTTATACTTCCCATGCGATTTTGTCATTTTGGACATCGAAGAGAACTCCACTACACCTCTCATCCTTGGATGACCTTTCCTTACCACAGCCAATGTGCACATTTGGGTGGCCCGGGGGACAATCACCCTTCAAGCTTATAATGAAAAGCTGGAGTTTGCAATGGGAAGGTCTCCAGACAACAAATCCAAGGATCTCAAGCTTGTGAGGGACACACAATCACCATCTTCCCCACTTCTCTTTGTCACCTTTCCCGACGGAATGTCCATTTCAGAGGCACCACCACCAATCCCTGATGAAAAGCGGGATAAGAAAAGTAAACATGCATCTAGGGGACACTCAAAAATGCTTCGAGTCATGCTTTGGATCTCCTCCTCATAACCACCCCCCCCAGGTTTGATCTAACCCCCACTACGGTCTAGCCACAAACCTTAAAAAAGGGAAGCTTTTTCGGGAGGCAACCCGAATTTCTATCTTTATTTTACTTTCTATTACAGTCTATTTCCCTATATTTCAATATCTTTATATTTTGTTTTCAAAAAAAATATACTCATTTATTTCACTATTAGCCTCGGTATTGGTTTGGCTGCCTTTAGTATCTTATGCAGGTGTAACTTCGTGTCCACACCACTACCGAGCTCCGCTACTCCGAGGTTAAACATCGAGTATGGGGGAAGTTCTCCCACTATCTATCATTTTACAGTACATCTATTTTATCCGGTTTTCACTCTATGTGTTTATTTTCCCTTTAAATAAATATGGTGAGTTTTAATTTCACTTGAGTTCTTCTGGCTGTAGAGAATATTCTTTCCAGGAACATATTATGTCATCCTACAGCAGAACTCAAGTGTGGGGGAGCTTTGCTTAAACACTATATGAACTCTGGGGAGTACACTCTCTTTGCTCTACACTTCAAATTTTTACATACTCCCTACTGCTTTTAATTGTGTGAGGTACTCTGGTAGATTGCATGCCCTCGTTAATTTAATTCTTCCTACGCAATGAGGACATTGCTCCAGTCTAAGTGTGGGGGAGGACTCAATTCTCTGTCGCTCGTCTTAAGTCTCTCTTAATTGACACATTGCTTAAAATGCTTAATCTCTCTGTTTATCTTGCGTTTGTCCAAATTCATATCGGGACCCTTTATATGTGGGTTTTCTCTTTATGAACAAATACTGTTATGAATTGTGGGATAAATGGTACAAAATTTTTCATTTTGATTACTTTTGAGGAGCATTTTTATGCGGTGTGACCAAATGATCTGAAATGGTTGGATTTTTATCTCTTAGGGGTTCCTTCTGTCTTCTTTCTTAGGGATTGCTAAGGGGTGCTTCTCTGTCAAAAAAAAATAGCAAGGGATTGCGAGACACCATTGGTAACCAACAAAGAGAGTTGAGTGTTCTTAAATACAAAGGCTTGATGCCTACATATTATCTTCTCATCTCTTATGCAAAAGTGAAACAAATGCATAAATCTATTTTCCTTTTGTTTTCTCTCTCAATGCCCATTCTTGAGAGAAGTTGGCCGTGGTAAAATTTCTCAAAGTCACCGAAACTGAGACATTGAAGCACTCCGGATCATACCCCGAAACTCTAAATTTTATTTTTTACCCTGAGCACACCCGTGCCACCCGTAGTTGATGGATCACACTTCTCAAAAAGCTTAAGATCATGAATTGTTCACCTCCTTATCCTACCCTTCATAATAATATTTGTTAGTATTGAGCATTCCCTACTTTCTTGGGTATATGGTTTTGCTTGAGGACAAGCAAAAAGGAAGTGTGGGGGTGTGATAAGTGTCCAATGAGCATGTTTTATGGGTGTATTTCATATGTTATATTAGCACTTTTCTTGCTCATTTCTCCACTTTGGTTAGTTTCCTCTATTTATGTTTTATTGATTATCTTAAAGATTTATTGTTAAACATGAGGAAAACCAAGCTAGAACAAATTAGATGAAGAGACGAACGCATAGGCGCAAACAGATCTAAAAACGGAGCTCAAACAAAGAATCTGGAGCCTGTCGAGTTTGCAGAACAAGATAAGACGAAATACATGTGTCCGCGTAGCCCCTACGCGGACGCAAACACGGACAGGTTGTGTCCTTACGTGGACGCCCACGCGGACAGGAACAAGAGGTTGTGTCCTTACGCGGACGCCCACGCGGACAGGAAGCAAGCGATTGTGTCCTTACGCGGACTCAAATTCGGAGAAGACACGTCCGCATAGCCCCCACGCGGACAGAAACAGATCTCGCTAGGACATTTGTGTCCTTACGCGGACAGAAACACGGACGTCTCACGTCCTGATGAGCCTATCCGGACACAAATCCGGACACGTGTAAATGACTGCGCCGAATCCAGATTTCACGCGACTGATAGATTTGGCACCGCCTTCTCTATTTTTCCTCAATTACGGCGCCTACAAACATATCTATCTACCATATCAGACGTATCAGGCGCCGCATCCATTATTTTCTTCACCCACGCCTGCTCCAAGCCTTGTCCTCTTCCCCTTCTTTTCTTCTATAAAAACCCACCATCTCTTGCTTCTAAAACATCATCATTTCACCCAAAAAATCCCACGACACCTTCATTCTCTTCCCCTCATTCTTCATTTTATTTTCATTTTCTTTCACGTATCACCACCACCAAACATTAGAAAAATTAGAAGAGAAGCAGGAGCAGGAGCAAGTAGCAGACCCGTTTCCTCCAGCAGTCTCCAAATAATGGCTAATTCTATCTCTGCTGTCTTCTTATTTCTGTTAATGTCTGAGTAATTTTTATTTGTGTCCTAGGATGAGGTTGACCCTAATACTACTTAAATAAATATTTATTACTTGTCTCATTTTTATACTTGTTTTTATTTCTTTCAATAAATATTGTTAAATGCTTTACGCGACAAACTACTGCATTTTTATGGTAACTATCAACATATGATTTTGAGATAGTCAATAGTACCACAAAAGAATAAACCTTGGTATTTACACTCCGGATTGAGTAAGAAAATACTGAGGCTATTATTAAGAGTTTGTAACTTACCCTTATTAACTCTAATAGACAATAAATAATTGAGACATGGTTATAAATTTGTTTAAGTAATTTAGGCGATTCCCCCGCTATCCTAGGATATCTTTTTCCATCCATATCAATTAATTCACCTTATTTTACTGTGTTTATTTTCTGCACTGATCCTAAACAATCAAGCTTGCCTCGGCTAAACCCCTTATTTGCTGTTTTTATTAAATACCAAGACTAGGATAATTGAATCAATTTCTCTGTGGATACGACACTTGTTGTACTACATCGACTAGGTGCACTTGCCTTTTCTTTTCCCATAAGTATATATATTTCACTATGTATTTTTGGTCAACACTGGTCCGCATCAGCCTCAAAACTTGGCAGTAAGTTCCTCTCAGGGGTGGTCTGGGTCTGTAGGTCCGAACAGATACCCAGACCATCCAAAAAATCATCAAGAATTTTTCCACGGGGTTAGTTCGGACATGTAAGTCTAGACAACCCCCAAATTCTACCAAATATGTCGTTTTTGCTTCCATTTGGTCCCGCTTTGATTCATGACCTCTTGACACACATTCCATGACTTCATTTAAGCACCTGAGCATCTGATTTTGCACCTTAATTCATGCCCCAATGAGCATTTACCTAAAAAAATAATATGTATAAGTAACTAATAAACCTAAAATACTCTATAAAGTGGTGAAATAAGTCATGAACAATATAGAATGAAGGTAAACAAAGACTCTGTAATTACATTATTTCACCACTTATCATATATATACAAATAAAAAATAATTAATAAGATATTAACTATACTAATTTGATTAATATGTACAATTAAAGTACAAAAATGTGAATACTTCCATTACAATTGGTCAGATTTCTTTGCTTTCTAATATTTCTGTGATAAATATACATTTTTATAGTTTTTTAATCTTAGTAATTTTTGTCTAGGTTAATAACCAATATTCTCCTTCCCCCTTCCTCATACTTGTCTAATTTATTAATTATTTTTATGACAATAATTTAAATGAAATAGTAAGCTCCTTTGTGTTAAGATATTAAATAAACTAACACATTTATAATCAATTAAAAATTACATTATGAAAAATAGGAACATATCGTATTATCAAAATTTAAAATTTAAGGGCCCATGTCGCCCTTAGATGGGGGGGGGTGGGTGAAGGGAATGTCTGAGTCGATTTGAGTAGTTAGACACAAAAGGACTGACCTTGGATTGGAGATTGAAATGCGGAAGCTTTTAAACAAGTGATACAAGAATATATAACTTGTATTGAAAATTCGAAGGAGAATTACAACCTAGTTTCCTATACTTAGGGTTAGACTGTATGACTCTGTCTAACGCCTACACTCAAAACTCTAAGTATGAGCCAATACAACATATGGAGTGTTTGAGTGCAATAGCTCTATAAAGCTAGATGAAACTGTGTAAGGATTGATCTCTAAAAATGAACTCTCTCTAGCAAGTGTATGAATTGAAAGCATTAACCATTACAAATGGCTTCTGATGGTTTGAATACTAGGCGAGACTAGAAAGTAACTTCTTCATGATGTTCCATAATGATTTGAAATTAGTACTCCATGATTTTACTTCCTTTGACTTGTTTTTACTTAACTGCCAATCCATCTGACTCATCTTGACTGATTTCAACCGGTTCTCTTTTATTTATGCGAGTTGGTCAACCTTGGCACTTTGACTCCACGTTCGTGCTTTGATCGTGCATCTCTTTATCTTATGTGGGTCACAGAAGGAGTCTAAGTCACAATGAAACTCTGTCTGGTCTATAGAATCCTTATCTTCTGAACACAACTGAACTTTATCTTTAGGCCAACTCCATCTTTGATCAGGTATTCACTTGAGGTTGACATCATATACAAAACTAGGGTTCTAACGTATTCCCCCTTTTTAATGATGATGGTAAACTTCAAGTGTATCTCATGGTACCCAAAAATACCAAAAATATAGCCAAAGAGAACACAGAAAAGGAACCGACTCTGTCATGATTCCCCCATAAATCCAGCATAAAATTCAAAACAAAGAATAATTCCCCCTAAATCTAGACATACTAATCATAAGAGATCGATATGAAATAAGATCAGTAACAACTAAAAAGAAGATCAAACAACATAGCAACAAACAAAATAAAATCCATAAGCACAGGAGCAGCTAAAACAACCCGCAAAAACCAACCACGGGATACACCGCTTCCCCTTTTTTGCCAACATCAGGGGATGGGTGAACCAGTATGTCAAACACCATAAGTACTGGTAGTCTATGACATAAAAAATTCAGTTTTTACAATTTGAAATACTACAAAAAACAAAGGCCTAAAAAGTAAGTAAGAGATAGATGATTAGTGAGGGGTTTGTGTAGGGTAGGGCCTTGCAACAAACACCATCATAAACATCTACTCCAATAGCCGTTCTGGTACCCTCCTCATCACCGGGACTTGCTCCAATAGTAACACCAGCACTCTGTTCTCCCGTTGGCTAGTTTTTTTACACTTGATGAATTGCTTCAACAATCCTTACTCAATCATTGAAGATGTCCATTGTGTTATCATGTGTATTTTTGAGGCCATCATTTAGCATGTCAATCTTGGAGTTTCATCTGAAGCACTTCCTCTTCGAGTTGTTCCATTTTCTCAACAGCAGAGCCAGTCTAACAAATGTGGCACATAGGAAGATGATTCAAAGGGGACTGGTTGTTTATGAAATGATGTGTTTTACTATAGAGTGTCTGGCCCTGTATGTCATTGTTCAGGACATGGCTAGGTTCTAATGTGTCATGTGGGATTTTATCTTGGGAAAAAGATACAAGGAAGCCAAAATATATACCCTAAAGAATGGTGGGATGTAGAGATTAAAATACGATAAATTTCAAAAATTATATATTATAGTTTTATGTGTATATTATATAGTTTATGTGTATAATCATAATCTATTTTATATGCTTGTAGATTATGATTATATATTATAGTTTGCAAGTATACTAAATATTTTACGAGTTTATATTGTAACACCCCCAAACACTGGCCTAGGAGTTAGGGGTATTACACGCCGCGTATGTATTACATAATAACGCAAGGCTCTAATAAACGAACTTAAACAGATAGTCAAATAAGGCCCAAACGGAATACTTAAATAAAGTATAAAACAAGAGTTAAAACATCCCCAAAGTCATTACAGAACCCACCAAACAGATGTCAAAAGCGGAAGCTAACAAAATATGCCCAAAGGCCCAAATTCAATACAAAGTCACAAAAGAAGCTAAAAACAAAGCAGCTAAACTCCAGAAGCTGAGGGGAGACGATCCTCGCTAATCAATCTGCAAAAGCGTTAGTAGAGGTAGGAATGAGCACTACACTATGCCCAGTAGATGACCAACTTCATCAACCAGCATGCTCAAAACATTTACAGAATATTGACAATCAGAAGAAGTCAAGAATCCACAAATATATCAGAAATCAGAAACAGAAGTCCAATCATTAAGGGACTAAACAGAGCAGAAGCAGACAGAAGCAGAAAACAGAGTGGGACACTAGCGATCACAGCATACAGACAGAACAAGCAACTAGCTCGTGAACAGAACGAGGAAAACCTCACTCGTAAACAGAACAGGTGTAAACACCCGTGAACAGAACGGGGAACATCACCCGTGAACAGAAGGATCCTACATAGCGCGCTACGAGACAGCGTAACCAGCCATCCAAAGGCTCAGACAGAGATAACTAGGTCCCAAAACGGAAGCTTAAATACAGATAAGCATATGTGCACCAAAGGCACCAGAAGCCCATAGATAGCTTGGAAATCAGAAGGGGAATCCAACCCCGCAAACAGAAGTCAAAACGGAGCTCAAACGAGCAGTTATGGTCAAAACAGTAGCCTGTCCGAACTTGTGTCCGGACATCAATGTTCGGACACAAGTCGGACTCAGAAGGCAAAACCAGACAGATGTCCGAACTTATGTCCGGACTTCAAAGTTCGGACACAAGTCGAACCTTAAAACAGATGGAGAGTCAGAGGTGTCCGAACATCCAAGTTCGGACGGATGTTCGGACGTTCTTCGGAAAACAGGACGTGGAGAGTCCGAACTTGTGTCCGGACATCAATGTTCGGACACAAGTCGAGGCCAAAATCAGAGAATGCCGAAGGCTGTGTCCGAACTTCAAAGCTCGGACAGAAGTTCGGACACAGCGAAAACTTCAGAAAGTTTAAGCGCAGAAGGGCATGCCGAACTTCAAAGCTCGGACAGAAGTTCGGACATGCCGAAAAATACAGAGAATAGAGGCGATTTCACACAGAGCAGAAGCATCAAAACACTGTCAAAACTTCATAAGTTTTCAAGAAAACAACCTGGGGGTTTGTAAGCATTAAACATCATCAAACAGACAATTCGCAACCACAATTGCAAGGCAAAAACACATTAAAACTCAGAACCGGAACGCAACTCCCCAAGGCTGAACACACAAAGCCGAATCCATAAGCCACCTACCTCAGTATACAGCAGAGACAAATTCCTCAATTCTGAACAGCAGAATCCAGCCAATGCAGACCCTCAACGCAGACCGAACGCAACCAAATACACTGAGCAAAACACAATTGCAAACCCCCAATTCAGAAAACGGAACCCAAACTCTGAAACTGAAATACAATCCAAAACTGTAACGAAACCCTCACCTGAATCCGACGTCGAACACACAAACGGAGCCAAACGCAGGAGAGAAAGAACGGAACAGAAGGGTCAACGCTGAATCACAACCAGATTGCAAAGAACTATTAGAGATTGAAAGGTTCCCAAAACCTAACCCCCAAAACTGATTCACAAATGACAACCACAAGACCAACCTGATTGCAACGGAGACGGCGAAACAAATTGCAGAATCCACCAGCGAACTCGGGTTTCAGAACCACACTTGCAGGTTGAGCGCTTGATTGAACGTATTCTTGAGAGCGAGAAAAGAGAGGAACAAGGTTGGGAAACTGTCAAATGAAAGAGCGATCTGATCGTGGTGTAGAGCGTGAGGATTAATTAACTAAAGTGTTAATTAATACTTACCAAAATCCACTAGAAGGGAAAAGTCCACCTTGTCCCTCCTCTTATTTAAAAAGGACTCCATGTCCTACGCAACACAAGCCAACTTAGAATTACATCAAACAAAATAAAATGCAACGAACTTTGGGTTATAACATCACCTCCCCTTAAAAGAATTTCGTCCTCGAAATTAAAACATACCTACTGCTCGAAAAGGGCGGGAAACTTAGAACGCACATCACTTTCGACCTCCCAGGTCGCCTCTTCCTCTGACTGTCCCTACCACTGCACCTTCACCAAGGGCATGGTCTTACTTCTGAGCTTACGGACGTCCCGAGCTAGGATCCTCGAAGGAACTGCCTCAAACGTGAAATCCTCCCTCAACTGAAGCGGACTGAAGTCGATCACATGAGATGGGTCCGGAATGTACTTCCTCAGCATCGAAACATGGAAACACTGTGCATGCTGCTAAAGACGGAGGCAGAGCCAAACGATAGGCAACCGGTCCGATCCTCTCTAGGATCTCAAAAGGACCCCAAACGAGGGCTAAGCTTGCCTCTCTTCCCAAAACGAACGACTCCTCGCACTGGAGAAACCTTCAGATACAATGATCGCCCACCTCAAACTCTAGAGGTCGTCTCCTCTGATCGCGTAGCTCTTCTGGCGACTGAGCCACTAGCAAACGCTCCCTGATAGACTGAATTTTGTCCACGGCATCCTGAACCAAGTCTGGCCAATCACAGCTCTCTCCTTCAGATCATCCCAACAGATGGGTGATCTGCACCTCCTGCCATACAAGGCCTCAAAGGGAGCCATCCCGATACTGGTCTGAAAGCTGTTATTGTACGCGAACTCTATCAGTGCCACGTGCTGATCCAGCTGCCCCCAAAGTCGAGTACACAAGCCCTGAGCATGTCCTCCAGGACCTGATTCGTCCTCTCTGTCTGCCCGTCTGACTGAGGATGGTAAGCTGAACTGAAAGACAACTTCGTCCCCAAAGCCTGATGCAACTCTGCCAGAACCTGGACACAAACCTCGGATCTCTGTCAGACACAATCGAAGCCGGAAACCCCATGCAGACGTACTATCTCATCAATGTACAGCTGGGCTAAACGGTGCAAACTGAAAGTCTTCCTAACAGGCAAGAAGTGAGCGCTCTTCGTGAGCCGGTCCACAATGACCCAAACTGCATCGAAACCCCTCGGAGTCTTCGGTAGTCCCAAACAAAGTCCATACCGACGCTCTCCCACTTCCACTCCGGAACGGGAAGAGGCTGAAGCAAACCAGCTGGTCTCTGATGCTCGGCCTTGACCTGCTGACAGGTCCTACATCTGGATACAAAGTCGGAGATGTCCCTCTTCATATTGCTCCACCAGAAAGTCTCACGCAGATCCCGGTACATCTTCACACTCCTGGGTTGTACCGAGTAGGAGCTCCATGAGCCTCCTGCATGATCTCACGCCTCAACGCGTCGTCTGCGGCACACAAACACGGCCTCTGAACCTCAGGCAGCCATCCTCTGCAACTCTGAACTCAGACTCCTGACCAGCAGACAAACTCTCTCTGATCCTTACACAGACTGACATCAAGCTCCTGACTGGCCTTGATACGGTCGATCAAGGTAGGCTGAACCTGCAGTGCTGCTAACATCCCAGACCTCTCTGGACGGACAACCCAGATACCCATGCGCTGCAACTCCAGAGCAGACCTCTGCACACCAGACAAAGCACAGACGGTCCCAGACGGGACCCCTCCTACTAAGCGCATCAGCAACCACTTCGCCCTACCCGGATGGAGAGGATCTCTAAATCATAATCGTGCAACAACTCCAGCATCTCCTCTGCCTCAAGTTCAACTCCTTCGAGTGAACAGATACTTGAGGCTCTTATGGTCCGTATACACCTTGCACGCTGCCAAACAAGTAGTGCCTCCAAATCTTCAACGCAAAGACCACCGCAGCCAGCTCCAGATCGTGGGTCGGATAGTTCTTCTCATATGGCTTAAGCTGACGAGAGCCATATGCAACTACTTCCCTGCTGCATCAGAACACATCCAAGTCCCTATGGGACGCATCACAGAAAACCTCAAGACCCTCGGTCCCCTCCGGAAGAGTCAAGATCGGCGCAGTAGTCAACCTCTTCTTCAACTCCAGAAAATACTGCCGCAGGCATCGCTCCACTCAAACTTCACATCCTTCTGCAGCAGACGAGTCAACGGAATCACCAACTTGGAGAAGCCCTCCACAAACTTACGATAGTAGCCCGAGTCCAAGGAGCTACGAATATCTCCGACATTAGAGGCCTGGCCCACTCAGTAATAGCTCGAATCTTCTCCGGGTCCACGGAGATACCATCCTTGGAGACCACATGTCCCAAGAATACCACCTGATCTAGCCAGAACTCGCACTTCTTCAGCTTCGCATAAATCGTTCCCTCAGAGATGGAGAACGGTCCTCAAATGCTCCTCGTGCTCCTCCGCACTCTTGGAATACACCAATATGTCATCGATGAAAACTACAACGAACTGGTCCAAAAAACGGCTTGAAGACTCTGTTCATCATATCCATAAATACTGACGGCGCATTCGTCAACCCGAATGGCATCACTAGGAACTCGTAGTGTCCATAACGAGTCCTGAAAGCGGACTTAGGCACGTCATCTGCCTTAATCCTCAGCTGATGATATCCCGACCTCAGATCGATCTTCGAAAACACCTTAGCTCCTGCTAGCTGGTCGAACAAGTCGTCTATGAGCGGAGAGGATACCTATCTTAATGGTAACCTTGTTGAGCTCCCTGTAGTCAATGCACAACCGCATACTACCGTCCTTTCTTACAAATAGCACTGGCGCTCCCCAAGGCGACACACTCGGGCGAATGAAGCCCTATCCAGCAGCTCCTGCAACTGGACCTTCAACTCCTTGAGCTAGCAGCGCATCCGGTATGGGGCCTTCGAAATCGGCTGAGTCTGGGTGCGAGCTCGATCGAGAACTCCACCTCTCTGACAGGGGGAAGCCCAGGTACATCATCCTGGAAAACGTCTGGGAAGTCTCTGACCACGGAATCTCCTCCAACTTCGCATCCTTGCGAACCTCAGGGATGTAGCACAGATATCCCTGGCATCCCTTCCTCAGAAAACGGAACGCCTGCATCGCAGATATGACTGGCGGCGAGCACGGGAGTCCATTCCCTGCTACAACTAGACGGGGCTGACCCGGCTCCTCAAAAGTGACTCTCGAAGCAGCACAATCAATATGGGCATGGTGCGCAGCAAGCCAATCCATGCCCAGAATCACATCAAAAGAAGTCATCTCCATCGGGATGAGGTTAGCACACAGAGTCCTATCTCTGACTAACACAGGACTATCTTTGCAAACAGAATTCAACAGCATAGAAGAGTCCCTAACTAATGGACTATGCACACATAACTCAACACCCAGAGGCACAACAGGCAAACCGAGCTCACCCACTAACTCAGCAGAAATAAAAGAGTGGGTGGCTCCGAGTCAAACAAACAGAAAACAGAACGAGATGACAGCTGGAGAATACCTGTGACAACTCTGTCAGTCGATCGGTCTCTCTCTCCAGCCATCGCGTACACTCTGGCCTGGCCCTGGGGCTTCTTCTGTCCGCCCGGTCTCGATCCCTAGACCCAGATGTAGATCCTCCAGCTCCACCTCCAGAGCTACCCTGCTCCTCTCAGCCTGAGGGCAATCAGCAATCCTATGTCCCATGGATCCACACTTGAAGCAGGCTCCAGACTTCCTGTAGCAGTCCTGGCCTCTATGAAACTTGCCACAGACCTGGCACTTCGGAGCAGGAGCTGACGAAGACGAACCACCTCTGTCTCGCGAACGGTCCCCAGAGCGGTCTCCAGTAGACTGCTTCTTCTGAGAAGCAGACTGATCCCTCCTATCGCTGTCATCGGACCTCTGCTTCCTCTTCTGGTCCTTCCCTCCAGACTGGCGACCTCTCAAGTCGGCCTCTACCAGCAGGGCGACATCAGCAACGTCCCTGAAGGTCTTGTGACGCAGCGGCGTCACAGCAGATCGGATGTCCGGCCTCAGGCCACTCTCAAACTTCCTGGCCTTCCTATGCTCGTCAGGCTCAGGTGCAAACTTAGACAGGCTGATGAACTTGCGGACGTACTCCTCCACACTCATGTCCCGGCCCTGGCGTAGACGGTTATACTCCAGGATGCGCTGATCCTTGTAGACGTCGGGGTAGAACTGTTTGTTGAACTCCCCAGTGAACTGCTCCCACGTCCAAGGCTGTGGGAACTTCCCCATCACTGACCTCCACCACTCCTTGGCTTCGGCCTTGAACAGAAAGGTGGCGAAGTCGACCTTCGCTCCTCCTCAGACCATCACCCGAAGCAAATCCTCCACCTCTGACAACCAGTGGCTGGCCTCCTGGGGGTCTCCTGCCCCATCGAACGATGGCGGCTTCAGCTTCATGAACTCCTGAAGCGCCTTCACATTCCTCCCTCCAGCATCTGCCCCAGCCGGGCCTGCTCCGCCAGCCGGTCCTCCTCCAGCTGGACCGCCCCCTGCAGCCATGGTCTGCATGAGCTGCGTCATGAATTGCTGAACAGCATCAGCAACATTCCCTGGAGGGTTATTCGCTCTCCTTGGCGGCATTCTGAAAGTCCAACAGCAGACAGTTAGACTCCGACACTAACACTGACATTTCTGACTGACTGGCTAACTTAAAATCCCAGCAGATTAGAACCCAGAGCTCTGATACCACTAAATGTAACACCCCCAAACACTGGCCTAGGAGTTAGGGGTATTACACGCCGCGTATTATTACATAATAACGCAAGGCTCTAATAAACGAACTTAAACAGATAGTCAAATAAGGCCCAAACGAATACTAAATAAAAAGTATAAAACAAGAGATGTTAAAACATCCCCAAAAGTCATTACAGAACCCACCAAACTAATGTCAAAAGCGGAAGCTAACAAATATGCCCAAAGGCCCAAATTCAATACAAGGTCTCAAAAGAAGCTAAAAACAAAGCAGCTAAACTCCAGAAGCTGAGGGGAGACGATCCTCGCTAATCAATCTGCAAAAGCGTTAGAAGTAGGGGAATGAGCACACAACTATGCCCAGTAGATGACAAACTTCATCAACCAGCATGCTCAAAACATTTAAGAATGTTATCAAAACAGAAGGAGTCAAGAGAATCCATAAACATATCAGAAATCAGAAACAGAAGTCCAATCATTAAGGACTAAACAGAGCAGAAGCAGACAGAAGCAGAAAACAGAGTGGGACACTAGTATCACAGCATACAGACAGAAAGCAACAGCTCGTGAACAGAACGAGGAAACCTCACTCGTAAACAGAACAGGTGTAAACACCCGTGAACAGAACGGGGAACATCACCCGTGAACAGAAGGATCCTACATAGCGCGCTACGAGACAGCGAAACCAGCCATCCAAAGGCTCAGACACAGAGATAACTAGGTCCCAAAACAGAAGCTTAAATACAGATAAGCATATGTGCACCAAAGGCACCAGAAAGCCATAGATAGCTTGGAAATCAGAAGGGGAATCCAACCCCGCAAACAGAAGTCAAAACGGAGCTCAAACGAGCAAGTTATGGTCAAAACAGTAGCCTGTCCGAACTTGTGTCCGGACATCAATGTTCGGACACAAGTCGAGACTCAGAAGGCAAAACCAGACAGATGTCCGAACTTGTGTCCGGACTTCAAAGTTCGGACACAAGTCGAACCTTAAAACAGATGGAGAGTCAGAGGTGTCCGAACATCCAAGTTCGGACGGATGTTCGGACGTTCTTCGGAAAACAGGACGTGGAGAGTCCGAACTTGTGTCCGGACATCCAATGTTCGGACACAAGTCGAAGCCAAAATCAGAGAATGCAGAAGGCTGTGTCCGAACTTCAAAGCTCGGACAGAAGTTCGGACACAGCGAAAACTTCAGAAAGTTTAAGCGCAGAAGGGCATGTCCGAACTTCAAAGCTCGGACAGAAGTTCGGACATGCCGAAAAATACAGAGAACAGAGGCGATTTCACACAGAACAGAAGCATCAAAACACTGTCAAAACTTCATAAGTTTTCAGAAAACAACCTTGGGGGTTTGTAAGCATTAAACATCATCAAACAGACAATTCGCAACCACAATTGCAAGGCAAAAACACATTAAAACTCAGAACCGGAACGCAACTCCCCAAGGCTGAACACACAAGCCGAATCCATAAGCCACCTACCTCAGTATACAGCAGAGACAAATTCCTCAATTCTGAACAGCAGAATCCAGCCAATGCAGACCCTCAACGCAGACCGAACGCAACCAAATACACTGAGCAAAACACAATTGCAAACCCCCAATTCAGAAAACGGAACCCAAACTCTGAAACTGAAATTACAATCCAAAAACTGTAACGAAACCCTCACCTGAATCCGACGTCGAACACACAAACGGAGCCAAACGCAGGAGAGAAAGAACGGAACAGAAGGGTCAACGCTGAATCACAACCAGATTGCAAAGAACTATTAGAGATTGAAAGGGTTCCCAAAACCTAACCCCCAAAACTGATTCACAAATGACAACCACAAGACCAACCTGATTGCAACGGAGACGGCGAAACAAATTGCAGAATCCACCAGCGAACTCGGGTTTCAGAACCACACTTGCAGGGTTGAGCGCTTGATTGAACGTATTCTTGAGAGAGAGAAAGAGAGGAACAAGGTTGGGAAACTGTCAAATGAAGGAGCGATCTGATCGTGGTGTAGAGCGTGAGGATTAATTAACTAAAGTGTTAATTAATACTTACCAAAATTCACTAGAAGGGAAAAGTCCACCTTGTCCCTCCTCTTATTTAAAAAGGACTCCCATGTCCTACGCAACACAAGCCAACTTAGAATTACATCAAACAAAATAAAATGCAACGAACTTTGGGTTATAACATTTGCAACCCGACAGACTTATTGATTTATTATTTTCTAGATTAATTTGTTTAGTTTTAGTAGATCAATTTTCCTGTTTGCAAAATGGCGCCGTTGCCGGGGACTTGACTTTGTCAAGTCCTTTGCCTTGGTTGTCAATTTGTTTTTGTTTTATTTGATTGTTTTGTTTAACTGTGCAGGTGTTGGTGAATGCACGGTACTCGATCTCGAGGTCCACCAAGATTCAACTTAGACTTAGAGATCAACCGTACAGCTCGAAGAGCGAGAAGAGCACTCACCTTCGCCATGGCTGCTAACGGACCAGCCAATCCCAATGCCAACACTGAGCAGTCCACTTTGGGAAGAATAAATCGGCCGCCAGCTGCTCCTAGAAGAGGACCTGTGACTTTACCGAACCTCACAGCTGAATTAACAGCAGAATGGCAAAAGTTGAAACCAAGCCATCAGACAAACGCTGTCAGGAATCATCCTGCAGGGACCTTCTCAGGCGCAGACCCGGCTGATGCACTCGACCATGTCCACCGGTTTTTAGTCCATCTGGATTCGTTGGGGATGTCCCAGGGGCTTGAGGAATATGCTCGGCTGTGCTTATTTCAGCACAGTCTATCAGGGGAAGCCTCGAAGTGGTTCCACCGTCTACCACCAGGTATCATCACTACCTGGGAGCTGCTGACGGAGAGGTTCTATGAGAAGTATATTCCCATCTCCCGAACCAGACAGATGATCGCTGATCTGACCGCTTTCAGACAGTCCGGTAACGAGACAATATGTGAAGCTTGGGATAGGTTCAAGGAGCTGCTCCGCCAGTGCCCGCATCACGGTCAGAATATGACGTCCTTGGCCCAGGGGTTCTTTCAAGGGCTGAGAGATGAGCATAGAGCCGAGGTCAGAGCCGCATTGGGTGGAAATTTGTTGGCTAAAAGGGAGAGGAATTTATGTCAGCCATGGAGTCCTACTGCGAGGAGCTCCGCCAGTGGAGCAACAGTGGAGGAAGGGTCTTTACAGTTGGGCAGACCTCCTCTCGAACTCCAGACCCTATGATGGAGCAGATTGCTGCTGAGCAGGCCTATCTGAGTACCACAGTGGGCAATATGGCGAAGATGCTCGAGCGGCTCACTATGGGACAGACATCTGTGCAAGCCGTCAAGCAGGTGTCTACTGGTCCAAATGAGGTATGCTGTTCTCAGTGTGGAGATAGCCATGACTACGAAGACTGCCCGATGGTTGCTGAGATGAGGCACACTGAGGAAGCAAATGTAATTGGTCAGTACAACAGGCAGCCTTGGATGCAGAACCAGCATCCAAACCTGAGGTACGGTAATCCAAATAACGCCCTCAACTCACAGCAGATGCAGCCTCAGAGGGCAAGTCAGGGAGGACCACCTGGTTTTGTTAGGCCCCCATACAATCAGTTTAGGCCACAGCAATCTCCAGCTCAGCCATCGTCACTGAGTTCGAACAATGCTAATTTAAAGGAGATGATGGATAAATTGATGGCCTCTCAAGAGCAACAAACAGTGATAAATCAGAATCTGGCAGCTGGCCAGCAAAAGCTTGAGAACGCTATGGTGAAGATGCAAGGAACTATGAGTCTGTTGACTCAGTTCCTCCTGCAGCAGAGACCGTCTGGCTCACTGCCTTCCCAAACAGACCCCAATCCTAAAGCTCAGTTGAAGGCAGTGATGGTTTCGGAAACCGTGGTAGTCGAAGACTGCTCAGATTCTGAAGAGGTGGCAGCAGTTACCTTAAGAAGCGGGAAGCAGTTAATAAATAGAAATCAAGTGGCTGAGGACCAAGCTGACGAGGAGACCGGTCGCCCTTCTTCTAGCACTGGTGCACCGTCAGGGCCCCCAGCCCCTCCTGAGGTAGTTGTTGAGGAGACCCAGGCTCCTATTTCTTCCCCTTCTCATATTTTGACTGCTAAAAACTCCAAGGGTAAGGTGGTTCCGAAGGAACTTCCTTTCCCTAATAGATTAAAAGAAAAAGAACTTGATGATCAATTTGGGAAATTTTTAAGTGTATTTTCGAAGCTTACTATTAATATTCCCTTGATTGATGCTATCAAGCAGATGCCTAACTACGCTCGCTTTGTGAAGGATTTGATTTCTAACAAGCGAAGGTTCAAAGAAAAGGAGATTGTTCAGCTGACAGAGACGTGCTCTGCAGCCATCCAGTAGAAGCTCCCTCCAAAGTGTGGAGATCCAGGGCAGCCCATCATCCCTTGCACCATAGGAGACATGGACTGTGGGTACGGACTCTACGACTTTGGAGCAAGCATCAATTTAATGCCATATTCCATGTTTAGGAAGCTTCATGCTGGTGAGCTTGTCCCAATCAACTTTAATTTACAATTGGCTGATCGTTCCTCAATCAAACCTCTTGGTATGGTTGAGAACGTTGTGGTAGGTGTTGGTAACTTCTTCTTCCCTGCTGATTTTGTTATTCTTGATATGGATGAGGATGTGGGAAGTACCATTAATTTTGGGTAGACCATTCCTGAGAACTGCAAAACTGTCATTGATGTTGACAAAGGAAAAATCACCCTGAAATTTAATAATGAGGAGCTTAGTTTTGATATCACCAAGATGATGAGAACAAATGCTTCTTCTCATGCTGTACTTTCTATTGATGTCGACTATACTGATGATTTTGATGCATTTGTCGCTGAAAGTACTGATGACTCTTCCTTCCTGTTTGAGAATTCTGATCTGTTAAGACAGGTGTTATGCCATTCGATTGAGGATGACAAGGAGAGCACTGAGGTAGCTACTGTTGTCCAGCAGCTTAACCAGGGACGAACCTATTTTCGCCCTCATGCTCCTCCTGTGGAGCCACTGGACAGGCCTACTCAGAGGCTCATTCCTTCAGTAGAGAAGCCCCCCACTCTAGAATTAAAAACTCTTCCTTCAAATCTTAAATATGCTTTCTTGGTAGAGGGTGGCGCCCTGCCAGTTATTATTTCTTCTTCTTTGTCGGTTTCGCAGGAAAGCAGACTTCTGGAAGTATTAGGAAGACACAAGGGAGCATTGGGGTGGTCAGTGGCAGATATTAAAGGGATCAGTCCAGGGTTCTGCACTCACCGAATCTACATGGAAGATAGTATCAAACCAGTGAGGCAACCCCAAAGGAGATTGAACCCCAACCTGAAGGAAGTAGTGAAAGCTGAAGTGTTAAAGCTCTTGGATGCGGGCATCATCTACCCCATCTCTGACAGCCGCTGGGTTTCTCCCGTGCAAGTCGTACCCAAGAAAGGAGGAATTGTGGCGGTGCCCAATGACAAGGGAGAGCTGGTGCCTCAAAGACAGACCATGGCTGGAGTATGTGCATAGACTACAGACGTTTGAACGAGGCCACAAGAAAGGATCATTTCCCGCTGCCGTTCATCGATCAGATGTTGGAGCGACTGGCTGGGCAGGAGTACTACTGTTTCCTTGATGGATACAGCGGTTATTTCCAGATTCCCATCGCGCCAGAGGATCAGGAGAAGACCACCTTCACCTGCCCTTATGGCACGTTTGCTTATAGGAGGATGCCATTTGGTCTCTGCAACGCACCAGCCACCTTCCAGCGGTGCATGATGGCCATTTTCAACGAATTTATTGAGAAGAGCATAGAAGTCTTCATGGACGACTTCTCGGTGTATGGCCAGAACTTTGATGTGTGTCTGGATCAGCTGGATCAGATACTAAGCAGATGTGAGGAGACCCACCTGGTTTTAAATTGGGAGAAGTGTCATTTTATGGTACATGAGGGTATAGTGCTTGGGCACAGGGTCTCCAAAGACGGCATTCAGGTGGATAAGGCAAAAGTGGAAGTCATTGAGGGGTTACCTCCTCCCACTTCAGTCAGAGGAGTCAGATCTTTCCTGGGTCACGCGGGGTTCTATCGAAGGTTCATCCAGGACTTTTCAAAAATCGCGAAGCCCTTGTCTGATCTCCTACAGAAAGATGTTAAGTTTCACTTCTCAGAAGAATGTTTGAAGGCTTTTCAAACCATCAAGAATAAACTCATCTCTGCCCCCATTGTGGTTCCCCCTGACTGGACCCTTCCTTTTGAGGTAATGATGATGCTAGCGACTTCGCTGTTGGTGCTGCACTCTGTCAAAGGAAGGATAAAATTTGAGGGTTATCACATATGCGAGTAAGACGCTGACGGAGCCTCAAAAGAACTACACCACCACTGAGAAGGAGCTACTGGCTGTGGTGTTCGCTCTTGACAAATTCAGACCTTATTTGTTGGGGAGTAAGGTAATTGACCACACCGACCACTCCGCCTTGAAGTATTTGTTTCAAAAGAATGATTCCAAGCCCAGACTATTGAGATGGATCCTGCTTCTCCAAGAGTTTGACTTGGAAGTGGTTGATAAGCAAGGGAAGCAGAATGGGGTTGCAGACCATTTATCAAGGCTTGAGATTCCAGATGACGGGGTCCCCATAAATGAGTTCTTTCCCGACGAAACGGTTTTGTAATTGGGAAAGTCAAAGAGCCATGGTACGCTGACTTGGCTACTATCTTGCCTTGGGTTGGTTCCCATGATCTAAGCTACAACCAGAGGAAGAAGTTTGTCTGAGACCCGTCATTACGTTTGGGAGGACCCCTATCTCTTCTGAGTATGTGCTGATGGATTGATCAGAAGATGTCTCCCGGATGAAGAGGTAAACAGTGTAATAGAGTTCTGCCATTCCGAGAGGCGGGTGGTCACTACGGTCCCACTAGGACAGCTGCTAAAGTGTTAGAGTGCGGTTTTTACTGGCCCACTCTACACAAAGATGTCCACCGCTTCTGTGCTCACTGTGATAACTGCCAGAGGATGGGGAACACTTCAAGAAGGCATGAGATGCCGCAGAAGGGAATCCTTGAAGTGGAATTATTGATGTCTGGGGTATTGACTTCACCGGCCCATTTCCTTCTTCTCACGGAAACCACTACATCCTTGTTGCTGTAGATTATGTTTCCAAAGGGTCGAAGCAATCCCCTGCCCTTCTGCTGATGCTTAGAACCGTGGTAAAATTCTTGAAGAAGAACATCTTTACCAGATTTGGTGTACCAAGAGCTATCATCAGTGACGGAGGTTCTCATTTCTGCAACAAAGCGTTTGATTCTCTGATGACTAAGTACGGGGTGACTCATAAGGTTGCTTTACCTTATCACCCCCAAACTAACGGGCAAGCAGAAGTGAGTAACCGAGAGCTCAAATGGATTCTTCAGAAGACAGTCAATTCCTCCAGGAAGGATTGGTCTGTCAAGCTTGATGATGCTCTATGGGCCTATAGAACTGCATTTAAGACTCTCATTGGGATGTCCCCCTTCAAGCTGGTATACGGGAAGGCTTGTCATCTCCCAGTTGAGCTAGAGCACAGAGCCTATTGGGCTTTAAAGGCTCTTAATTTTGATTTACATGGCGCTGGGGAGAAGAGGCGATTTCAGCTTTTGAGTTGGAGGAATTGAGGGACCAGGCGTACGAAAGCTCAAGAATCTATAAAGAGCGCACCAAAAAGATCCACGACCGGATGATACAAAAGAGAGACTTTAAAGTGGGGGATCTAGTGCTACTCTTTAACTCTAGGCTACGCTCTTCCCTGGGAAGCTTAAGTCGCACTGGGCCGGCCCCTTCAGAGTTGTGGGAGCTACATCTTACGGGGCGTACGAGCTGGAAAATAAGGCTGGTGAAACCTTTAAGGTAAATGGTGCTCGATTAAAAAGCTATCTTGGTACTGATCATAATCTTTTTCCTTTGCAGGCGATATTCTTTTTGGAGAGTGAATCCAATCCTACAGCAACGATGAATTCTCAAGAGACGAGTTCAAATGTGAAAAAGAAATTCTCTTGGCGAATGCGAAAAGAATTGCGAAAGCTGAAGGAATTCACTGTGGGCTGTTGTAGAGCTGCTCATCACACCTCTTCTGATTAATCAAATGGAAATTGTCTAGCTAAAGACATTAAAGAAGAGCAGCTGACTGGGAGGCAACCCAGTGTTTTCGGTACTTCTTTTCTGTGTTTTTATGTTGTTTATAGTTTTGTTTTAGAGTAATGTTGTTGTTTGCAGTAAGTTGAGTTCAAAAAGAAACAAAGAGGTGCATATTTGGTGATGTCCGAACTTCGGTCCGAACATTGAAGTTCGGACGTTGTTCGAGAGTTGGAGAGCTATGCAAAACGGGATGTCCGAACTTCGGTCCGGACATCGAAGTTCGGACCGAACACGAAGCGCAGCCCAGGTATGTGAGTCCGAGCTTCTGTCCGAACATTGAAGTTCGGACAGCTCGAAATTTCTGACTTAAGGAGGGGCGGGCAAAACCAAAATCCCAAAAAAAAAACTTCTTCTTCAACCTCGCGACGCCGCAGCTTATCTCCCTCTTCTTCAATCCCTCACCACTCACTCAAAACTCCACCAAATTCCACATTCCAACTATCAATTTGTTCGATTTTTGATTCTCTACCACCCTAGCACACAAAATTAATCAAAAATCGCCAAACAAGTCCGATTTTCGAGCTTCGACCCTAATCTGTAGCATCTGGGGATTTCAAGTGCGATTATTGCAAATTTGTGCTGTTCTATCTTCTCCTAAGCTTTCATTCAACTCAAACAAGGTAATTTCTCTACTTTTCTACCTCTTTTAGTGTGTTTTTGACAATATTTGGAATTTGAGGTATGCAAAATCGGGACTGTGCTGGTTACTACCGAGATTTTTGAGTTTCATTACGTACATGGAGTTAATCTTCTGCTATGATGTAACTTGCTGGATAGAACTGTTAAAACTTGCATTATTGTGATTTCGTTGAAGACATTGGAGGTGTGGTTGTGCATGGCTAAACTGGTGAACAGCAAAGATGGCTAAATCTGAATGAGTTGGGATGTTATTTTGAATCTATGGATTTTGAATGATTGAGATTATGTCTGACTGAAGTGCTGTTACACCCGATTGGAATTTTCGGATTTTTGTCAGTTAAGTCTGCTGATCACTAATTGTTGAGGATTATCATTGCAAATTAAAAATTGATTGACTTCTGCTGTGGAGATTAATGAGTTGTTAGGGGACACTCTGTCGAATTTTGGGTAGTTATTTGCACACTTAGCATTATTTTCTTGCCTGCCTTGAATTGACATTGCTTACCTTTGTATGAGCAGATGTTGAGCAGAATTACGGTCGTGGTAAGCGGGCTGCAGGAGCTAGCACCAGCTCAAGACGTCGGGGTCAGGAACCGAAATTCAGAAATGATGAAGCCCGGGAGTGGTTTGCGAAAGTAGGATGTAATTGCTGAACGAGGTGTGGTGCCGGAATTAGAGCAGCAGTTGGGTTTGAGGGGGATATTAAACCCATTTGGCTGGGGCAAGATCTTGAATATGGGAGGGCCGTACTCTGAGAGGATTGTGCGCATGTTCTATGCCAATGCGATCTACCAGGATGGTCAGATCAAGTCCCTTGTAGATGGAGAAAGAGTAACAGTCTCCACGATGGAGATTGCTCAAATATGGAGATTCCTTATCCTGCTCCCGAACCCCCTCAAGGCCTCAACCCTGTTGATTTCAAGAATGCAGCTATCCACCACTACACCCCCCTGGTTAGGCAGGGGCTCGAGAGAGGGATATGACCCATCAAAGCAGGTCGTCCCTACTGATGCGCTTCAGAGCCCGCAGGAGAGAGTTCTGCTCCCACTACTGGCTGCGAACATTGTCCCACGTCAGAGCTCCGACCTCAACCAGACAGACTTTCTACTCTTCAGGCGGTGCTGAATCCGTCGTTTGCTGGGGCTGTTGAGGTTACATATTTGCCTTGGGTCATCTTCGAGCACATGCAGCATATCCTGGAGCACAGGGATCACAAGTTAGGCTACCCAGTTATGCTCTGCCACATCCTTAAGAGGCAGCTGGTTACCATTCCGTCTGCGGGACTGCATGCTGCGCGGTCCCCTATTGATGTGGGTGCTCTAAAGAAGATGTGGTTTGAGTTCCGCGAGGGCCAGTGGAGGAAGAAGGCTGCAGCGCGACCGCAGAAGCGCCAGAGAGAGGCGGGGGGTGAGGGACCATCAGAGCCTGCTCCTGCTGCTTCACCTGACGAGGAGGAGGCGCGTATCTAGCACTGCCAGCCCCTGGGAGCGAGTACGTCACTCGCTATGAGTTTTGCTCAGCTGGAGTCTCGTTTCGAGGAGGCAGATCGTCGCTATCAGGAGGAGATCGAGACTCTGCAGCAGCAGGCCCGTCGCTCTCAGGAAGACTATCAGGCTCTGCTCGATCAGTTCCAAGTGGCAGGCGTACTATCCGCCTCCACAGTGATTATGTTGCTGCTTGCAATTTTTGTGTAGAAGCCGTTCTTGGACTTCTTTTTGGATTTGTTTTTAGTTGTGTTGAACTGATTACTTTTATTTCGATTGGGTTGTAATTTTCTTTTGATTTTCGTTTTTTTTTAATCTTAACTCTGAATATTGGTTGTCACTAATCGATGCTGCTAGCACACTTTCTGTTTTGTTTGTTCAATGTGTGCAAGTGTGTTTTACTATGCTGCCTCCATGCCGGACACTAGCTTGGACTCAAGTGTGAGGAACCATTCTCCCCCATGGACAAAGTGTGAGGAAGAACCTCTTCCTCAAAGCATCATAAAAGAAATCAGGGAAGTTTTCAGTTTCTTATTCTTTTGGTTAATGTTCGGCCTGTGCTTTTAACATGAATATTGATCCGTTCACCCTTGTGAGTCTGCCACATTCAGTCCGATCTCCTTATTGTGTTAAAATTCTGAACAATGCGGACATTGCTCCTCCTTAAGTGTGAGGAAGGGGGAGATCTTTTTGAATGTGTCAGTTATTTATTCCCGCCCTAATTTTTGTTTGGTTTGGGCTATGTGGGGGTAACTCTCTTAGAGTGCTCTTTAGTGTTAAATACTTGGGTGGATCTCTAGTTGTGGAGTTGAGTCCGGTACTGACCTAAAGAGTTGGTTTGCTCAAAGCTGTGTGCTCTCATAATTTCTTTCGAATGACTGAATTTTGTTAAATATCTGTGAACAAGTTAGTTGTGAAGTTAGAACTGGTTTAGCTTGGAACCTTGGGAATGATGAGAATATCTGGAATGAAGGATAAAGGCAAGGTACTCCTCTGATTTAAGTTATTTTCTGAACCAAAAACAGGCCTCTTCCATCCAGTTATTAAGTCCTTGGGGTGCTTCATCACCCATTTACCTAAGGTCGTCTGATCTGGGATAAAAGACCCAATACCGTTACAAGGATGGAGAGAAAAGTCTGGGGGATGAATTATTCGCGAAAATTTTTTTATGTACACAAAGAAAAAAAGAAGAGGTAGTTCTTTAAAGTCTTATGTTTCTGGCAATTCCTTAAATTGAATCATGAGTACGTGGTGTTGAAAGGTTCTGCGGAATATGGGCAGAACTTCACACCCCTTGTCATCCAAGGGTTTGAGAAGAAAAAGGTTGGAAGGCTCTGAGTTACTCCACGTTTTTACTTCCTGATTTGACTTCTTCACAGTCTTTTGTTTTAAAAAGTGTGCTTTATTGTTTGAGAGACACGCAGTTAAGAGCAGATCGATTTTTTGGGTAATTATTGTGTCTTTAACTCCTTATTTTGTGCAATCCCGAGGTTTGGCCCTGAGGCATTCTGAGACATTTTACTCCTGCTTTGCTTGAGGACAAGCAAAGGTTAAGTGTGAGGAGGTTTGATGAGTGTGAGATATGAATGGTTTTGGTAGTCTTTAATGCCTAATTTGTGTACACGCATCAACAATATTCCACACTTATCTTACGTTTTCCTTTGGTTTGCTGTTTGTTAAGGCTTGATACTCTTTTCTATGTTAAATGCAGAGAAAAGCCAAGGAAACACTAGATTTACTCACAAGGGAGATAATGCAACACAACGGGGGTCGAATCGGAGTCAAGATAAAGAATTGGAGGATTTTGAAGGAATGTCCGAACTTGTGTCCGAACTTCCAAGTTCAGACACAAGTCGAGGGTTTGTGTGCTGCGCCTGATGGAATGTCCGAACTTCAGTCCGAGCATCGAAGTTCGGACATAGTTAAGAAAAGCCGGAGGTCTGATGTACGGAGCATGTCCGAACTTGTGTCCGAACATCTAAGTTCGGACACAAGTCGAAACTTTCAGGCTTGAAGCGCTCAGAACATGTGTCCGAACATTGAAGTCCGGACCAATGTTCGGACAGGACGAAAAATTCAGCACAAACTCAGCGTTTTGAAGGGAAAAAGAGAGGAAAAGTCTATTTAACTGACCTAATCAGAGGAGAAAGGTATTCATTCATCATCGATCATTACAAACACACTCTCTTACGCTGATAAACGAAGTTCTCTCCATTCATCCACGCCAATTGCATCAGTTCACCTTCATCCACATTCACCAATCATATCGACATCGTTCTGGAGGAGCATCGAAACGGAAGTGAGACCATCATCTTCAACCTTGCGCCTGCAGCCATCGATACTGGATAATCGTTCAACAGAAGGGTTTTTCTTCCTTAGATGATTTCTATGTTGATTGTATTTATCTGTTCCATTGCAATGTCTGGCTAGTAGGATATTAACTCTGGGGTAGGGGTTCAAGATGGATTCAATGTAGTTAAAGATTCTGCAGTTTGATATGAGATTGTGACAGATTTGTTTCCAGTTAATGATTATCAATTTTCTTCTCTACTAATTTCGCGAGTTATAGAGTTGTTTTGCGAAACCTATTAAGATCAGCAAGAAAGGTGATTAATAGGGAGTTCGAATCAACCTGGGAATTTGGGGAAGGATTAGTCGGATAGTAATCTTTCCTACGAACGCTACAACAATTCTTTGTGCTTAGTCCACCTATAGTTTTTGCAACTGCTAGATTAGAGTGTCAGTGTCGATAGGTGAGCTCTCATGAACTAGGAGTTTACTAGAAGATTATGCAAGATGAAAAGATAGAAAGAAGTTGGCCTTTCCGTTTCTCAAATAATTGAGGAGTTACTAGATTCAACCAGAAAAGAAACAACCCGTGCCTAGTCTAGAGTTCCACTATATTATCAAACTCATCATTCATTTTTACCGATTGCTTAATTCAATTCTGATTTGCATTTATTTGGATTCAGTTCCAAAAACAATTCACAGCCCCCCTAAGTTTCCAGTTTTCTTAGGATTTTTAGGATAGGACTTAGGCTTATTTATTCAAGTCTCACGGTTCGATACTGGTTGCTTAACTGTCTATTCTGTAGTGACGGGATTTTTGCAACCCGAAGGACTTATGATTTATTATTTTCATAGATTAATTTGTTTAGTTTTAGTAGATCAATTTTCTGTTTGCATCGAGGTTGGATTAACTCAAACCTA
>JAIOTZ010001056.1:0-40058 GCA_023374045.1 Limonium bicolor | reverse complement strand
TATTATTTTGACATTGAGTCCCTAAAGTGTATTTTATCAAGACCTATGTGTCTAAATGTTGTTATGTTACCCAGACCTGAGAGTCTAAGGGTTGTTATGTTAGTATAATGTTGATTAAGGTACCCGGACCACTAAGTCCGAGGTTATCATGTAAGTATGTTATGTTATGTATGGATGTGAATATGTTACCCGGACCATTAAGTCCGAGGGTGTGGTATAAAGTATGTTTGGTTATGGAAGTTTATTTCCAAGTGATTCCTGTGTTCTAATCCAATGATGTGTGGGAAGTGTGAACTTCGAGGACGAAGTTCTTTTAAGGGGGGTAGATTGAAATACCCCAAACCTTGATATGTTGTTTAAATGTTAAACTATGGTATATAAAGGCTAAAAAGTGCCTTAGAAACATCAGTGAACAATTTAAACCATAGTAAAACACAATAAAACACTAAGACAAAGTTTGAGCAAAAACATGCTCTAAACTTGGAGTGAACTTGGTTGGGACCCAAAGAGCCTACCAAGACTTAGTGATATTCAATTATGATTTAATAAGGCTAATTAAGTCCTTATGAAACCTTGGTAGACAATTAAACCAAATAAAACACAAATAAATACCTTAAAGTCAATATGGGCAAAAATGTGCTTTAAGCTTGGGATAAATTTGTATAAGACCTAAAGGTCATATCTATACCTTAATTATATGTTAATGAACATATAAAATCAATTACTAAAGAAAACCAAGCTTGAAAACAAGTTAAAATACAAAATGTGCTTTAAGGAGTCTTAAAGCACATTTTTGAAAAATTGTCTTGTAAATGAGTTTTGAATGGCTAAATGTCCATCATTACTCTTTAATTAACATGTGTACTACTTAGTATCACATTTGGAAGTCTATATCAATGGGAAATCAAAAATTTCACAAGTATGTGCCTTGTTTTTGTGAATAGTAACTAAAATATGTTAGTTTATGACATAAGTCAATATAAGTAAGTTAATTGGTCAACAAAGACCAAAACACCCCTAAGTAATATAAGGGGGCTTTTTCATGTGTGACTCACCACACTTGACCAATCAAATAAACAAGGAAAAGTAATAAAGCATAGTTACTATTTGCCTTTAGTTTAAATATCTCCAAAAGCAAGCTTTTCTTCACATTCTCTCATTCCTCTCTTGTTCCCACCGTAGCCAACCCTTCTTCCTCCTCTCTCCATCGGTTTTGCTACGGTAACAATGTCATCTCCAACTTCCATAGCTAGTAACTTCTAGCTCCATATACCAAATCAAATTCTAAGACCATATTTGTCTTAGTTAGGCCAAGCTCTACACTTCTCTCTTTTCAAATCTTCAAGAACTCCATTTCGGTGCCTTGGAGATTCACCATTGAAGGAGCTTGAGCTCATATTTTCATGCCTTGTCATTCTCCTTTGCTTCAAGGTAAGGCAAATCAAAGAAAAACAACATTTCCTCTTGTTTTTGTGTGTAACCGAGAATCACCCTTTGATGGTGTCTTCTCTTGTTCTTTCATAGCTCCACTTCAATCTTAAAAGGACAAGGAGGAGTCCTCTCTTGTTACTTATTCAAGCTCTTTTTTATCCCGAGGTAAAACAACTATCCTAATGTGTAAAGACAATATATATAACCTAGGGTTTGTAAATGAGTTTAAGCATGAAGCTTGAATGCTCATTGGCTTTACTTGTGTATTGATTAGAACATTGACAAGTAGCCAAGTACTCTTGCCGATTTCCAAACAAGGAAGAACAAGAGTGTTCTAGTAAAAAAATCTTGAAGAAAAGAGGTAAACAAACTTTCTCAATGTAGTTTAAATGCCTTATGAAAATTGAGCTTGATTTGCTTAATAAAATACCTAAGGAGCCAATGGCAAATGAGCTAGTAAAATGCTCTCAAGGAGTTTATTAAGGGCGTATGTATTGTTGGGTGTATTTGCAGGTCAAAGGCAATATATACATGTGGAAATTCAGTGTTTATGGTTTATGTTATTTAAGGGCCTAAGAGCCATGTTATTTAAGGGCCTAAGTGCCAAGCAATTTGATTATGCACTATATCGTGAGGTAGTGTAAATTTGGTGAAGTTTTGTGTGTGAGAAAGTTCTTGATGGATTTAAGTGTTCTGGGATGTTAAATGGTGACAACCTAAGTGTTTGGGTGTGAGAATATACAAGAGAGGCTATGGCAAAATTTAGTTGATAAACAAAGGAGTTTATGTGTTCTAATGAGATTTTATGACCTAGAGGGTACTAGGAAATTGTTAAGTGTTAAGATGGTGAAAGAAAGTGAATCATGATGTTTTGGGTGTTAAGATGCCATGGGCATTGTCTAGGAGGACTTAGAAATCAATGGGTGTTTTAAACACACCAAGGTTATGTGTGTGTGAAGTGCTAAGTCTTGTGCAAGTTTTGGTGATCAAAGGAAAAATAATGCCTTTGGAGTAGTGATAATGGTGGTAAGGATACATTTTGGGATAGTGATTGTCATAAGTATAAAACATCACTTAGAAACCTAAGGAAAAACACTACAAGTGTTAGTATTTATAAGAATTGTGTAATGCTTGAGGAAGATCTTTAATGGGTGATTTAAGGAGTTTAATGAAGTCTTAAGGTGTGTTTGAGGTGCCCAAATGAGGTTAGAACATACTAGGATACATGAGGGGAAGTTTTGAGTCAAATGGGAAGTTAGAAACAAAGGTCTGGAGCCGACCGACCTTAGGGACCGGACCTGCAAGGTCGGTCGAGCTCAGTTTACACTACCGGAAGGAGTTTCTAGAATGGACCGACCTTGGGGACCGGACTTGCAAGGTCGGTCGGGCTTGTATTTTGGGTACGAATTGAGTCCCTGGAATCGACCGAACTTGGGACCGAACTTGCCAAGATCGGTCGGGCCTGAGTTTTCAAAGGGGAAGAACTCTCGGGAATAGACCGACCTTGTGGACTAAACTTGCAAGGTCGGTCGGAGTAGAATTTTTGACGGTAATATGTTCTGGAATGGACCGACCTTGTGTAAGGTCAGTCGGTAAGGTCGGTCAGACCAAAAACATTGTTTAAGGTTATAGGATGATGGGATTATTAAGTAATGATGTTATAAAATTGTTAAGGACATGTTATGTGAGTTATAATGACAATCTAGTGGGGAAAAAGTTGTATTAAAATGAAAAAGTAAAACAAGTTAAAATCTGAAGTTATTTAACTAGTTAACGGGGATAAGTTATGAGCATTAGACTTCAAACAATCATGTTACCCCGATGTTAATAAAAGCAAATGTAATGTTACCAGTTGTTCAAAGATGTTACGAGGAACATGTGATGGCACATTAGAGTGAAACCCCGGTGATAGGTATGGTTTTCTTGCAACCTTTGTCCTACCGGATTACACCAGCTTGTATGCCAATGTGTTTTTCTGTATGTTTGCCACGTTATAAGATAATTCATGAAACGAGTTTACAGTCGTTATTGTTGTTGTGTGTTACGTGCCAATACCGATAACCTCGAATGCGCATGAAAGGCTAGTTAACCACTATTAGGTAAACGTAAGAGAACGGTATTCGGTAATAACGTTTCTGACCTAAGGAACGTTCTAACCACGGCTATGCGTGAGTTGGTTGTGTGATGTTGTGTGTGATGTTGCTGTGAATGTGTGACCCTCTTACGTGTGATTAACTCATTTGTAATACTGTATTGTGTGCTGGTGTGATAGGTTCCACAGCGGAGTCTTTATTGTGAATATTTATATATTATGGGGGGTGAGGAATCCGGTATGTTCCGGTCGCGCGTTGTTTGGGAGTTGTTGTATACAGTTTATTCAGCTCCCTCTCTATTGGTTGTTTTCCTTCATTGGTCTTCGATCACCCCTGAGCTTAACCCAGGCTCTTGACTCACGTCTTTTGGGGATAATGTATGTTGTGTTCGGGTCACTAAATCCGATCCATCTTTAAGTTAAGTTATCCGTTAACAGGACGGTAACGAGTTATGTAAACGAGCTTAGCATGAGTTTGACAGCATCCTCTAGGCTCTCCCAGTGAACTAACTATGTTTGGTGCGGCTCCTAGAGAGATCCGTGCCCGTTATGTTATGTGTTGTTGATGTACTGCAATGTCATTTGCGATGTTATGTTATGTGCACGTTGAAACGTGAAAAGTGTTGTTATGTGGTGTAGGTGGATCATGGATATGAATCCCAGTTTATGAAAGAGACGTTTATGGATAACCTGATTATTGGGTAAGTATCGTCTATTAAGGAAGTAGCTCCATTAGAGGAGAAACACACTAGGGTTAATGAACACAATGAGTGACTTATCAAGTTTGGATGTGTTATCTATTTGTTGAGCCCATTGTGGTGGAATGTTATGTGTTGTCTATTTATAGTTTACATGCATGATTCAAATATAATCAACCGCATGCTAAGACGACAATTAGTTGTGCATGGCCCGGTAGCATGCGGGCTGCGGGATTACCATACCAGCAAAGGTGCTGAGCCCCTGGGGGGCCACCCTTTTCTCTTCTTTTTCCTATTTTAGGTACAAGGAGCTAGAAGCCGTTCGAGAGTAGGACGGGGTAGTCATTTGTACATGGGTAGTTATTTAAGTTGTGTATGTACAGTAGGTGTAGTAAGACCGAAATTGTTATCGGCATTGGTTGGTAAAAACTTGGTACAATTGAAAGGTATATGTTGTTGATTGTTGTTAATGGAAAGGGACAGTAATGTGTAGTCGCTCGGGAATCTAGTCCATCAGACCGATACAATGTATATGTAATAGCCTTGTTAGCCACGTGGGTGGTTAACGGCGTGTAACACCAACGAGTTAAGTAATGTGATGAAGTATGTTTTCCGCTGCAGTTTGTTGTTAAGTGTGTTAACGTTGGATGGGGTGTTACAACATATTACCAAAACATGTAGTTCTTAATTTATAAAACTTATATCGTGTGGTAATTTCTTTTAATTACCTTATGATTGAATGTATAGCTTGTTTATTATTCCTTGTGATTTATTTCTAAATCCTTTAAAGTATATAAATATATATATTTATGTACCATTTATGTTACATGTTTTACAATTGTCCAAATGACATAATTTATAATTTTTAACAATGACATTTTTTGGTCACATGTTAATTAATTCTCCTCTTAACTTTAGTTTTAAATATACTATAACTCCAAATATTATTTGGTGTTTCCATATTAAATTCCTTGTATTCATTTCCTTTTGATTTACTTGAAAATCTAAAATATATATATTTCATACACATGTAATGTTTATGATACTCGTATATAATTGTCTAAATGACATACCAACTTAATATGTTCTCAAATTATATTTACATGTCACGCATGGGCATATTTTTCCCATATCTTTTATTAATTACAAACTAACCCGAAATAGTATTATTTCTTTTACAAGTGAATTACTTGTACTTGTATATCATATAGTTTTAATTTCATAAATCCTTAAATCATAATTTCCTTTACTATATTTCCTAAATATCCATATAGGACCTACAAATATTTTTAAATCTCATAAATACATCATACTTTTCGGTTATTATTGAAATACCCCAAACCTTAATATGTTGCTTAAATATTAAACTATGATATTTAAAGGCTAAAAAGTGCCTTAGAAATGTCAGTGTACAATTTAAACCATAGTAAAAACAGTAAAGCACTAAAAGGCAGTTTGAGCAAAAACATGCTCTAAGCTTGGAGTGAACTTGGTTGGGACCCAAAGAGCCTACCAAGACTAATTGATATTCAATTATGATTTAATAAGGCTAATTAAGTCCTTAGGAAACCTTGGTAGACAATTAAACCAAATAAAACACAAATAAATACCTTAAAGTGAATATGGGCAAAAATATGCTCTAAGCTTGGGGTAATTTGTATAAGACGTAAAGGTCATATCTATACCTTAATTATATGTTAATGAACATATAAAATAAATTACCAAAGAAAACCAAGCTTGAAAACAAGTTAAAATACAAAATGTGCTTTAAGGAGTCTTAAAGCACATTTTTGAAAAGTTGTCTTGTAAATGAGTTTTGAATGGCTAAATGTCCATCATTACTCTTTAATTAACATGTGTACTACTTAGTATCACATTTGGAAGTCTAAATCAATGGGAAATCAAAAATTTCACAAGTATGTGTCTTGTTTTTGTGAATAGTAACTAAAATATGCTAGTTTATGACATTAGTCAATATAAGTAAGTTAATTGGTCAACAAAGACCAAAGCACCCCTAAGTAATATAAGGGGGCCGGATTTTATTACGGTGAGTCACCAAAATGTAAAAAAAAGATCAATTAAGGAAAGGAAGGAAAAGTAAGTAAAAAGAGAAAGCTACTTTATAAGGTAAATATCTTGTAAAAGCAACACCTCATTTCATTTCTTCCTTTCCCACTCACTTCCCACCGTCTTCATCCTCTCCTCTCTTCTTCAGAAACGATGGGCTATAGTAACCTCTCTTCTCCATCTTCATTTCCTTGCCAAATCCAACTCCATGCTCCAAATCAAATTCTAAGACCATGTTTGTCTTAGTTAGACCAAGCTCTACACTTTTACCTTTTCAAATCATCAAAACCACCATTTCGGTGCCAAGGAGAACTTCCATTGAAGGAGCTTGAGTCTATATTTTTATGCCTTGTTGATCACTTTTGCTTCAAGGTAAGGAAAAACCAAAGAAAACAACATTTCCTTCATTTTTATTACATGTCCGAAAATTCACCATTGATGGTGTCTTCTTTTGATCTTTCATAGCTCCATTTCAATCTTCAAAGGACAAGGGGGAGTCCTGAAATACCCCTAACCTTTAAAACTTAATTAAATGATTTATTAATGATTTAAGATGGTTAATAAACATCAAAATATTATTGGGGAACAATCTAAAAGATCTCAACAAGGCAAAACACGCCTTAAGATCGGTAAAGCCAAAAATGTGCTTTAAAGCACCATAAAGATTGTATGACCTCAAATAGGATCCAAAGTGGACTCCTAAGTATTATAATGAAGTAAGGAACACAACAAAACCGTTCTCAAATAAAACTAAGCTCAGAAACAACCGGTGACACAAAAATGTGCACTAAAACACCTTAAAGCACGTTTTTGTGTATGAGCTCAAAGATAATGACTTTTTGTCATTTAAAGACTGGAATATATTATTTAAATCATTAATTTGATATAATAGACTATTTTATAAAGTCTAACTCAAAGTTTGAAAATAAAAACCAAAATATGCCATTTAAGTATGAATAGTAACCCAAATAGTGCATTTTTGGACAAATTGACCAAGTTTGGTCAATAGTCAATTAATTGACCCATTTGACACCATGGCAGTCGGCAAGCAAGGAGGAGGGGAACAGCTCACAAAACATTTATTGGTAATTAGTTACCTAACACCATTTTACTTTTGAAAAAGTAACTTTTCTAATCATTTTAGCCCATTCCAATCATTCCCTTGCCTCTTGCTCCATTCCAGCTGATCCAGCACCCCTTCCAAACTCTCTCACGACTGGTTCTTGAGTTAGGAAGACAATTCAAAATCTTAAGCTCTTAAGGTAAGGTTTTAAGGCCATTTTTAGTTCTTTTTCTTCATCTCTTCAATACCTACACTTAGATCTCGTGGATCATCACTTCCTATGGCTCATTCTCAGTGTTCTAAGGTTAGAACAAGCACCAAACTCGGCTGAAGTAAGTCTAAGGGCCAAGGTTGTTCAAATTTGCATTTTAAGGTAAAAACATACCTTAAGCCTTTATATTCTTCATCCGGTTTTCTTCCTTTGATTTTTATGAGTTTATACACTCATAATCTTCATATTTACATATTCATCCAGTTGGTTAGCCATTTGGAAAAAGGGTGGCCGAGATCTAAAGCAAATACCCTCTTTTAAGGCATTTTGCCAAGGTAAAACCTATTACCACAGCAGCTTGTTGTTGTCTAGCTATTTCCTATGTCTATATGGTGAATTTAGCACCTTGTGGTGTGTTTTATTCAGGCCGAAAATCATTGGAACTTCCCTTGCATTTTTAAGGTGATTTTTGCCTTAAATCTTACATTAATTGTTCCTTATGGTAAGGTCAAGCTTGGAGTATAACCATATCTTATTTTGGTGTATTAAACATGTCTAAATAGTGTGGTGAATTTTCCTTCAAGCTTTCGAGCTGTTACAAGCCTAAACCAAGGTATAAACACCTTAAAACTTATGATTTTATGAATTCTTAGCATATATATAAATTGTGCCGAGAGGGGACTTGAAAATATGGGTCATATTGACCTAAAAATGGAAAAAATGACTAGGATAAATTAAGCTAGTCATTCAAGTGATTTAATTAACATAATGGTCAAATTATGACATTATGTGGAAAAATAATTAAACTAAGTGAGGTCGTGAGTTTATACTATATTTTGAGACATTTAAAGTGTAATTTATTTTGCAAGTTCAAGGTTGTAATAAGGCCATGTCATTAGGCAATTTTAATTTAAGTTTATAAGCTTATTTAGTTAGATTTATGCTTATATAATTAAGTTTGGGGCCAAACCATAATTACTAGATAGGAGACTTTGACCAAGTTTGGAGAATTTAAGAAATTAAAAATACTACCTTATATTAAGATAGTTATTAAATTGTAAAAGATTTTTAAGAGATGGGGTTATATTGTGATTTCCGAAAACTTGGGGTACTAAATGGAATTTAGAACAGTCCTTAAGTTGTTAGGAATTTTTAGAAGTTTATTTGGTTAAATTTGGAGTTTATATGAATTATATAAGTATAATATATGGTATTTTATAACATTGTTACAAATGGGTAACATATGGGTAAAAACCGAGATTTATAGAAGTATAAGGTTAGGAATAATATTTATAACCTTTTGGTATAGTTTGGTAATTTTTGGAGTTATATATAAGGTTTTTAAAGATATATGTATAATATATAGTTTTAATGGAATAGAAAACATGTATTATAAATTGGGAAGATTTGGAATATATGCAAATTTGGTGGTAAGAATTTAATTAAAACAGTCCTAGGGTCTGTTTGAAAATTATAGCCTTTAAAAATTATAGGTTATAATTTATTAAGGTTTAAGGATTATAATATAAGGTATATGTTATAAGTGTACAATGAAATATAATTTGGGATTGATTTGTGATTTATAGAAGTTTAGTGGTTTATAGTGAAAGCCGAAAATATAAGGGCTGTTTGGTATTTTATAACAAAATATAACTATAGGTTATAATTGTTTTAATGACTTAAATGTCATATATATAACATTATATTAATTATGTGGTGGATTTTGTAAATATTTAAGAACATAGGTGCTGTTCGGAAATATTAACATTTTAAATGAAATTTATAATATGGTTTTTAATGTTATAAGAGTTATAACATTTATAATATAAGAGGTATTCATTAAAAGAATGAATATATATATTATAAGACTTACCATATAATAAATAGTTCCATTACATGTATATAAATAAATATATGTTATGGTGTAGAAAATGTAATATGGTTCAATAACTATATTTCATAATTAAAATGATAATAGATAAAGAGAAAAGAATTATAAACATTAGATATGGAAATTCTAATGTTAAGAGTATACATGGATAATAAGGATTTAATAATTCAAAGTACTTTTACATATGAATTATACTCCATTAAATTTGGAAAAAACAAACCTTAGAAAATAAATACTAAGGTGATGTATAAAATGATAAAGAATTATACATGCAATATAGAAACAAACTATATGATATACAAGGGTATATTAAGTTACATGCGATAACAAGTTCAACATTAAGAATATTAATATACAAGCAAGACTACGCATGTAATAACTTTTTCCAATCTCGAGTTAAGCCGAAAACCCGACAAACGTTGACAGTTTATAACGGGGGATTAACCGGGAGGTATTAGTGACGGTACGGGGTACCGTAGAGTTGTGTTGTTATACGGGATGCTAATCAGTAGCATTATGTATTGTTTAGATTGTTAGGACGACACACGGAGCATAGGATCTTGCTGATTCATACTCCACCGTAATACAATCAGGGTGAACGGTATGTTGTTATGTGTCTCTGATTGTCTCTGAGGACTTCCTCAGTTCAGACTTCTGTGTGATCTGTGATAAGATTGTTTGTCTGAATGTGTTAATTAATATGCATGAATTGTATATTTTAGCTGCTTATTATTTACTGTTGTTGATAACAGTATTGGTTCGTATATATGAACCTATATATATAAAACGAACTAGCGGCTATGGTGCTATCTTATATGAAATATAAGGATCGTCAGAAAAACGTTGTAGCACTAGGATAATAAGATATACATATTATCCGAGACTTTTATACGGAGCATTGGCCTTTCTAAATGCCGCTCTCGTATCTAACACTGGATCCCGAGTTTACAGACTCCGGATTGGACTAATGACCTTAGTCTGCTGTGTTAGAAAATTTGGTAATGCGATGCGATGGTATAATTAATTAATGGAAGATAGTAAAGCCAAGAGGATGTGGCTCTTGGTGCGCGCTGTGATCACAAAAACGATACCAGGATGTCCGCGTACGGGTCCGTAAGTATCAAGAAAATTTCCCGTGAGCTAGAATGGCTCGTTGGTCGGAGACTCTACCGCTGGAGTGGCTACTGCCGTGGGTGACCCGCCATAATATATGGGTAATTAGAGACATGTCGTTTTTAACGAGACATTGTCACTAGGTATAACTGAACAATTAATACAGCTGAGACTTATACAGTGGCGAACAATATTGGTTTCTACACCATGGACGAGAATTAATACTTGTTTATTATTCTCGTTGTTTCGCTTTGTTGTTCATTGGTTATACTTGTGGTATATTATGTGTGTTGATGGTTGTGTTATTGTATGGATATTACTGTTAATTGTTTTACAGTTTAAATATTAAAACGGTATTGCATGTAACGAATCTCATGCTCTCGACCAATTAATTGAGGGGTTTGAGGAGGCATGACGGGGCATGTGATAACATACTCAGCAGGGGCTGATTCCATACCACAAACCATTTTTATTGCAGGAGACTAGCTGGTGGGTCGACGCGGGGCGCGACTATTGTGTTACTGTTGGTTAGACTTGGTACGGTGTGATACTAATGTTGTTTGGACTCGGGTTGTGTAACCGAGGTGTATTTTGATTAGATGCTCACGGTCTGTAATATTCGGTTGTTGTTGGATTTGTTTTAGATTGTTTAAGTACTACTATCTATCTCTTGTGGTCACTGCGGGAATACGTTTCGCAAGTTGATTATCAGGTAATTCGTTATCACCCGTATGGGCGAGTGATAACAGTGACACCATTAGAGCGACAGTCTGTTATTTACCGCTGCGATTTATTTATTATGTGCGATTTATAGGATAATTAGGAGCCGAATTAGTAGGGGTGTTACAAAAGTGGTATCAGAGCGGAGTACCGCTCTGATTACAAGAGATAGTAGTTTAAGTACCGTGAGCTTAGGTTGTTCACACACCAGTACCAAGGAGATAGTTGTAAATGATTTGAGTTAGGTTATGGTTGGGAAAAGTACAGTATTTATACCAAGACTGACTTTGGTTCTGAATTCTTCAGATGTCTTCGGAAGACGTTCGACTGGCAGAGGCAGAGGAGGTGGTGGAAGAGGCGGCGGGCCTGGAGGAGGTCCTCCGGAGGCCCCAGCCGTGGGCGTAGCAGAGACGGTAGCAGCCGTCTTCGCTCAGCTGGCCCAGATGGGAGGTGTCCATATAGGAGCACCACCTGTAGTCCCACCCGTACCCGCACCTAGAGAGCCGAATTGGCTAAAGAGCGTAGCTGACACGCGAGTACCTACCTATGACGGAGTTGCTGACCCCACTGTCCTGGAGAGACATTGTTGAGCACGAGAAGGCCTTGATGCCATCATGTGCCTGCTGAGCACCGGGTCGGTATAGCAGCCTTTCATCTGAAGGACGCTGCCAGCACTTGGTGGAGGTCCGTGAAGGCACATTACATTGCTATAGAGGGTTTTGGTTGGACAGGCTTTGTGGAATTGCTGAGAGAAGTACTATCCTGCTCATTTGAAGCAGAGGAAAGGGAAGAGTTTGAGGCCCTGAGGCAGGGTAGTATGACAGTAGATCAGTACTACTCCTTTTCATTGGGCTCTTGGACTTTGTCCCAGGAGTTGTTTATTCTGATGCGGTGAAAGTGGAGAAATTTAGAGGCGGGTTGCGATATGCTATCAAGGCCGCCATGGGTGCTACCTTGTACCCTACGGTCCAGGTAAAATTAATTGACAGTTTATACCTTGTAACTCAGTTTGATTTATTACAAGTTCGGGGAACTCATTGATGCATTACAGGAGTGTTATGACGCTGCTTCTCGGACTGAGATGATGGTGAAAGCCGGGAGGACGGCCAGGGACAGAAGCGTAAGGCCCCCGAGAAGGAGGCGGAGGTTGAGGCTGGAAGCGGAGGCAGTAAGGGTTGGAAGTAAGAACCACCTTAAGTTATTTAATCCATTTAAATTACTTACTTACTGCCTGCTTTTATACCTGCTATTCCTGACACTTTGACGATCACAGGAAGAAAAAGTTCTCCTGGAGGGAGAAGAAGAAGGAGCAGGCCAGCCAAAAGGGCAAGGACAAGGTCCCGATGCTGACCGGGCCTACCTATGATGTCCAGCCTCTTAGATCTGCACCCCTAAGGGTAAGTGATCTAACCTTGTGAATGAGTTGTGTACTACACTATCCATTACCATCCTTGTACTAATCAGTGTGATATGATAATAGGATCTGCACCCCAGCGCCACTTTCACTGCAAGCGCTGTGGTAAAGACCACCCGGGTGTCGACTGCACCGGGCAAGCGGTGGACTGCCACCATTGTGGAAAGAAGGGCCACAGGTCGTACGAGTGCTTTGCTAATCCAGAGAGCCGAGCGTACCCCCCGAAGGGGACTCAGAGCGCACCTACTGGAGGAGGTGGAGCTCGAGGTGGCCAGAGGGGGCCGGCGCCCCAAGCCCAGAGGGGGCAGCAGCATCAGCAGCAGAACCAGAACCAGAGGAACCCGCCGGGCAACCGTATGCTGAATGCAGCGGGAGCTTCAGGCGCTGGCACTAGTACCCAGCGCGGTGAAGGTTAGTATTTGAAACCTTAACCATTGTATGAGAGCATGACTAAGTGTTAAACGCTTTACCTTAGCATGAATGTGTGTTTAGTTACCGCTTTAGATAAACGACTCACCTAGGAAACCTTTTACCTCTTAGGAGACTTCGATATCTGCTATCCCACACTTACAAGACAGAGGTCACCTAGATCCGTGGAAGAAAGACGGGAGTACCCTAGTGAGTTGTGTCATGTGGTCAGACCGGGCATGATACTTCTCAGAGAGTTCCTAACCCTAGATGAGCAAATCGCCATAGTGAATGAGTGTAGAGCTTGGGTAAGGGCATAGGAGGATTTTATACCCCTGTATTTAATAGTGGTTCTAAATGAAACTGCACATGATGTGCTTAGGGAAAGATTGGGATCCACAGCTAGGGTTTATCGAGAGGTGAGATGGTAGGTGGCGTATCTATACCTAGGATACCTGAGAGTTTCCTAACCTTGGTGAGAAACGCAATGGATATTGCTCAAGACTGTGAGACTTTCCATTACCCGACATGACACCTGACGTTTGCATATCAACTACTATGAGCAGGGAGGAAACTTGGGATGCACCAGGATCGTGATGAGACGACCGAGTCCATCACCAGAGGAATACCGGTTGTGTCATTCTCCATCGGCGATGATGCTGAGTTCATCTATGGAGACCAGAAGAGGATGGATCTAGCAAGCAAGATCGTCCTCAAGTCTGGGGATGTGTTGGTATTTGGTGGAGAGTCGAGGCTTGTATATCATGGTATTAAGAGCATTAAGCTCAATACCGCACCACCAGCTCTAGTGAATGATACCCACATCCGACCTGGCCGTTTAAATTTGACTTTCAGACAGTACTGATGTAAGTAGTAACTAAGTGTGTAACCTTGTATAATACAGTTGGAAGAATGAAATAAGAGTTTTGTATCTTCAAGTATTGTGTTCAGTTTGTTGACACCGTTAAATCATAACTTCAGGCTACGAAAATGGAAGGAGGGTACCATCTGCATCTTAGATATGGCGCAAGCCAAGGAGTCCGGTAATGTCATCACAGGTATGACAATTACAACCGACAGTAAATTAGTGATTTATTGGGACTCGATGCTAATACGAGAGGTGATCTCAGGTACCTTTCCTGTTGATGGTGTTAGTGCTTCCGTATTGTTCGACTCAGGGGCTTCGCATTCTTTTATTTCCTCGACATTCGCTAAGAAGCTGGGAGCCACCCCCGAACAGCTTTCAGACTTTTCAGTCACCCTTCCTTCGAAGGAGAAAGTAGGTTGCACCAGACAGTATACGGGGTTAGAGATCAGCATCATGACTGAGACCTTTCCCATCGATCTGATCGAGTTCAAGAACTTGGGTTTTGACATTATAGTGGGCATGGATTGGCTGCAGAAGCATAGGGGCCGCCTTCATTGTGCAGAGCATCGACTACTACTGAAGGGGCCGAGCGGCAAGACAGTGTCATACCGCAGTGTGAGGAGAGAGCCGACTGTCAAGATCGTGTCAGCATTGTCCCTGATGAAGGATGTTAGGAAGGGCCGACAAGCCTTCCTCTGTTATGTACAGGACACGAGACAGAACGACGTGACGGACGTAGACATTCCAGTCGTGGTAGATTTTCCCGACTTATTTCCTGATGAGCTGCCAGGCATGCCGCCTGTGCGCGAGGTTGAGTTCGCCGTCGACTTGTTGCCAGGTACGGGCCCCATTGCTAAGGCACCCTACCGTATGGCACCGGCTGAGATGAGAGAGCTGAAGCTACAGCTGGAGGACCTCCTCGACAAGGGATTCATTCGACCTAGTGTTTCTCCTTGGGGTGCTCCAGTACTGTTCGTCAAGAAAAAGGACGGCAGTATGCGACTCTGCATCGACTACCGCGAGCTGAATGCGGTTACAGTCAAGAACAAGTACCCATTGCCACGAATAGATGATTTATTTGATCAGCTGAGAGGGGCCAGTGTGTTCTCGAAGATAGATCTCAGATCTGGCTACCATCAGATTAGGATTGCAGAGGGCGACATTGAGAAGACAGCTTTTAGGACACGGTATGGACACTACGAGTTTACCGTTATGCCATTCGGATTGACGAATGCGCCAGCCATATTCATGGATTTGATGAACCGTCTCTTTAGAGAACAGCTTGATAGTTCAGTTGTAGTCTTCATCGACGATATCCTGATCTATTCTAAGACCAAAGAAGATCATGAGTTACATTTGAGACATGTTGAATATTATGAGAGAGAACCAGCTGTATGCCAAACTCTCTAAGTGTGAGTTCTGGTTGGACAGCGTGTCATTTCTAGGACACATTATATCAGCTAGCGGCATATCTGTAGATCCTGCTAAGATTGAGGCAGTAAAGAGTTGGCCAAGGCCGAAGACAGTCACAGACGTCCGTAGCTTTCTGGGTTTGGCCGGTTATTATCGAAGGTTCGTGAAGGACTTCTCCAAGGTGGCCAAACCGATGACGAGTCTAATGAAGAAGGAGTCCCAGTTCTTATGGTCTGCAGAGTGTGAGCAGTCCTTTCAGACGCTGAAGGATCTCCTGACATCGGCGCCCGTTCTTACTATCCCTGAGGGCACCGATGGGTTCGAGGTATATTGTGATGCCTCTGGAACCGGTCTAGGCTGTGTGCTTATGCAGCACGGGAAAGTAGTTGCCTACGCATCCCGACAGCTGAAGAAGCATGAGGTGAATTACCCCACACACGACCTTGAGTTAGGCGCAGCTTTGAAGATCTGGCGACATTATCTTTACGGTGTGACAGTCACTATCTACTCTGATCACAAGAGTCTAACATCTCTTCTCTCAGAAGGAGCTGAACATGCGACAGAGAAGATGGGTCGAGTTCTTGAAGGACTACGACATAGACCTGAGGTAAAGAGGGCAAAGCGAATGTAGTTGTCGACGCCCTGAGCCGCAGAGCTCATTCATTGTTTACACTATTAGCGAGCAGCAGTATGATTGATGAGATACGAGCTGCACAGGAAAGTGATCAGTATATGGAGAGCATCAAACAGAAAATGTCAGAGGGTTGTTTTGAGAGACAGAAGTATGATTTCGAACTATGTAATGATGGCATGATACGACTGAATGGCCGATTATGTATTCCGAAGTCCTCTCCTGACCTGAAGGAGAAGATACTCTAGGAGGCTCATTGCTCGTCCTTATCCGTCCACCCTGGTTCTTTGAAGATGTATAAGGATTTGAAGGTTCATTTCTGGAGGAGCGGGATGAAGAAGGATGTAGCTGAGTACGTGGCTAGATGCTTGACCTGTCAGAAGGTTAAGTTTGAGCATAGGAGACCCGGAGGTTTAGTGCAGTCTATGCCTATTCTGTAACACCCCTACCGCTAATACCATCATTACTGTACAAGTACTTACCTTCGCAGCGGATATTCCTTACACAACGGCGGGTGTACAATGCCGTTAGTCACCCACGTGACTAACAAGGCGAGTTACAATACTACATACTATCGGTCTGATGAACATGAACATACCGAGTACTCTACACAATACAATACTTCCCATTGCATACTCCTCCATAACCCAATTACAACTCCAATACATTACTATACCGAGTATACTACAATCCTTAAGCTACCAATACAGTTTAAACTCCCAAATTCGCATTACAATACGAGTACCAATCCCTTCCATACAACTACCCATGCTTACGCAGCAGTCCCCGTCCTACTCTCTCGAACGGTGATCAGCTTCGGGTACCTGCACACTAAAAATGGTCCCCTGAGGGGGTCAGCTTACGCTGAATATGACTTCCGCATATACCGCGTGCTAACCGCGGTACATCGACTATTTTGGGTCGAATATACATGGAGTTCATTTACATGCTTACATACATACTCATGCTACAACAATACAACAACCATACATACATGCACATACAAATTCAATACTTACTAAGGAAGGCAGATTGATGGTCATCCATTCGTATTTGTTATTTTTTCATTACTCCTCGTGCTATATTCGGTATTCACTACTCCACTCATACCTACTCCTTACTTCTACATACTCAACACTCCGTGTTCGATACCTTACTCGTACACGTTTCTTACCCGTACTCGTTACTACACTTATGCGTACTCATTACTCAATACTCCTTACTTACTCATACTTACTCATACATACTCAATCTCAATACTTACTCATACGTACTCAGTACTCGGTACTCTTTACATACTCATACTTCTTCTTCTCGATACTCATACCTTACTCATACATACGCAATACTCATTACTTTGGCCTCTGGGCGGAGTCATACTCAAGACCCCACCGGACCTACAATACGAGGGCTGTACGCTTAGCTCCTCAAATACTCAAATGTCCGTACTACCGGACTACACGAATTCCCAACACTCTTCTCTCAGAGCACAATACAACCTCATGGGTTAGCCTAGAAGTATCTCTCTCGATATCCTCTGTTAGCATAGGGAATTACTACCGTCTAGTATCCTCAGATTTAGGGTTTCCCCAACATATCGGACACTCTCTCGTTCGGGGCATACTTACATCAGTCGGGTCCTCTCATAATGGGTCGACTAATTACTAAGGGGTTTGGAGATCCCTCGTCATTCATTCTACTCTCATGGCTCATGTTTGCACCAAAATTAGTTCCTCTAATAGAGGTTACTTATATACTCCCACTACTGTTCGTTTGTGGATTATTCATTTCGTTTCTCCTACCGTTATCGGAAGGTATTACCCCGTATACTCCTCACATCTAGTGAGTTCATTGGTTTACGTTTCCATTTATTGGTTTGTTGGTTTAGTGCGTTGCTACGGTCCATTCACACATGACTCTCGCTACGAGTCAATACACAACAAGACTCATCTATGAGTCGGTCTACGCACTAAGTAAAGCCACACAATCATTCAAGAAGGTTAGCTCAATCAACACCACAGCAAGACATATAATGAAAGGCAATAAACCGTTTTCATGCTTTAGTCTTGATTAGCCGGCATACAGCACACAAATCAACGTAACTCGGTTAGCATACGGGGCATGAGGAAATCATACCTTTCACCGGAGTTAGCTTTACCATGTGTTCCCTTGTTCCTTGGTTCACACTTGTCCCACTGATACTGTTTTCAACGTTATCATTAATACTATACTCGTACAATATACAGACATTTACTCACCTTACTTACCCCGTTATCCCGGTAATTAATGTCCTTATACTTACAACTTCCTTAACTTGTTCCTTACTCATTAATTACTTTCTTACCATTATTACTTCATTAATGGTGTATTACTACATATATTTGCATCTATGTATATAGGCATATATATATGTGTATATATGATTACTATAATCATATAATTAAACATTTTTTTTTTACTGGACCGGACTTGCGACCGACCTTGCAAGTCCGGTCCATTCCAGTAGCTCAAGTTACGGAAATTCTTCTGGCCGACCGGAATTGCAAGTCCGGTCGCAAGTCCGGTCCATTCCAGAAGGTTTCACCGGGGAATTTTTCTGGTCCGACCGGACTTGCAAGTCCGGTCGCAAGTCCGGTCCATTCCAGTAGGTTACAGACGGGAAAATTTTCTGGCCCGACCGGACTTGCAAGTCCGGTCGCAAGTCCGGTCCGGCCCAGTACCTCAGTTTTAAAATCTGTTTTCAGTCCTCTCTTTTACCCATTACTTCCCCACTCTTCCTACATGTAATCCCACTTGTTTTGATGCCATTTAGGCTTCCTAATACACCTTAATTCATCCACCAAGTCCATTACTAAATCCATCAAATCACTTACACAATTTCCTCACTTCTTTTCCAACACTTGTAACAGTTTTTGTTACACTCATGCTACAGATTTACCATCCCAATCTCCCATCCTATATACTTCCCAACCAATGCCATTCCTAGCATTCCCAATACTTCTCCTTACCATACCAATCCATTTCCAAGCCATTGCACTACCTATACCCAAGTTCCAACACTCATCCTACACAATTCTGCACATTAAATTCCCCTAACTTCTCCAATGTATTCTTATGCACTTTGCTACAGATTTTACACTTCTTATTTCTCATACTACAATTACCATTCCATAGCTACTAAACCTCTCTACTAATCCCAATACACACCTTGGTTCTCCCACTCACCAAGTCATCCTTAAATGCATAATTCCTACTAAAATTTTGCCATAGCTCACCTACTTTCCTTGCTTATCCACACATATCCTTTCTCATCAAATTCATTCCTATTCTAGCCAAACCACAAGGGTTCTACCAGCACATACAAAATTCTAATACACCAATGTTTCCTCAATCCCGTTACTAATACACCATTATTCCTCAAATAGCATTACTAATATACATACACCATTCTTTTGGCTCTAAGGCCTACAAATTCACACATTTACTCACTAGTACTCAAAATTTCCACAAACTACAATACCAATACAATAATTTGGGTTCTTTAAATATCTTACCCATTCCCATTACTTTAATGCAATAGAATTTACATTAGGAAGGAGCTCTTACCTTGAGCTTTTGATTCCTTCTTTACTTTTCCCTTTCTCCTCATTCTCTCTTTCTTGTCCAAATCGATTTTGTGGGGGATGGAGTTACCAAACTCCATCCCAACACCCAAATTACACAAAGAGCACATCATTAATCTACTAGCCCCCATATTAACACTAATTCATTGAAGTGTTAAAAATACAAATTCTAGGGTTTACCTTTTGAAGGGCTTTAGGAGGGTTTTTAGCCCTTGGTTCAAGAAGAATAATCCACCACCATTGCTAGGTGAAGTTGATGCTCAAAAGAAGAGAGAAAAACAAGGCATTACAAAGGGGCTAAAAATCGGTTTCCAAGAAGAGTAGAGGAAACTTGAATCTTTTGTAGAGATTTTTACCTTGTTGGAAAGAGGAGACTCCAAGCTCCACAATGGTGTGCTTTTCTCTTCAAATGGGGAAAACCCATGGAGATGAAACTCATCCTTTTTGAATTTTGAAAAGATAGAAATGTAGAGGAGGATGAGGGGATTACAAATATGTAATTTATTTTACATTTGGAGCTCAAATGGAGCTAGAGCTTGAGGAAGAATGAAGAGGAGCCATGGGAGCATTTTGAGCTCTCAAAAATCGGCTGCAGCAGTGGGGAGAAGGAGAGAGAAATCGATGGGGAAGGAGAAGGAGAGGAAAGAGAAGGAGGGAAAGAGAAATGAGAGAGGAGAGAGAGGGTGGAGTTGCTTTTGTCCTTTTTATTCTATTTTGCTTTTTGACTCATTATTTGTTTAGCTAGTGTGTGTGAGAGGGGTTTATTTACCTGTTAAAAACCGGCCCTCACTGTATTACTAGCTGGAGCGTTTTTCGTCTTTTACAGAAAACGCTCGTTACTTTACCCGGTTTTGATACTATTCACTAACCGGGCCCGTTTTCTGGAATTTTCTCGTTTCTTTATTTTCATTGGCTATTAAGCTTCCATAAATGCTTAATAATTATTATTCAATGATTTATAATTGTTACGGGTCTGTTTGACCACTTAAAGTCACGTTTTCGGGTTCCCTCGAAAAACGTGTGCTAAAGCTCTTTTAGCGTTTTAATACATTTCTTGAATCCGTTTTCTTCGGGAATCATTCCCGTATACTAATTAGGCATGAATAAGCCTTAGGAGTACTTACGATACTATAACCGAGGTCTCGTACCTCCTATGGTTATTTAACGCTCATTTTAGCGTTTTCCGCTTTCTAAGCGTCTTTCTCATTTCTTTGGATTAATTTTCTTTACCAAAAATTACTTAGGCACTTTTAGGCCCTTAAATACTATATTAGAATAATATAATCACCATATTTAAGTTCGGGGTATTTCACATAGGTTGAGGAACTTAAAGCTTCTCTTACGATGTGGCAGAGTTGGCAGGGAGATGACCAAGGGGCTATGATCCGACACCAGGGGAGGAAGAAAGGAAGCATAGCTGGTGGGGAACACTAGGAGCCATTCTTCATTCACTAAGACTCGGTCAAATTTCCCTAAAATGCGACCGTAATCATATTGATTATTCCACCAGGTGAAGAATCTCCCTAAAAGCGGAGGTCTTGCAAGACCGCCTTAGAGACACAGTCAGCAAAGTCTCTGTAGTCTCTAGGGAGAGGGTTGCGACTACTGAGCCTATCTTGAGCATAGAGGATATTATTGAAATCCCCTGCAACTACCCAGGGGCCAATGGTATTCTGACTGAGGTTTATAATATCCTCCCAAGATAGCCACTTTGCAGGTGAGAATTTGGTCAGAGGAGTGGATGAGGGAGAGAGTAACGATGGAAGGATTGAAAAGTATCCAGATGCGCCCACTCTGATAAGCATCATAGTTATGGACAAGACTCCAGGATGGGAAGAAACACGCGAGAATAGAGGGGTAGTTTGTTGAAAGAAACATGAGTTTCAAGGAGGCCAAACGTACTGAGATTATTGTTGGCCACAAACTTTTGGATCTCAAGGAACTTGGGTCGATCATTGCAACCCCTAACATTCCATATTACAAGATTCATAAAGATGGGGTGTTGTGGGAGGGAGGAGGGGGAGAGAGAGCGGAACTCTCCTCAAGAATATCAAAGGAATTAGTGAGCAGGAGCGAGAGATCATCAGGTAAAATGTTAGGGGCCTTAGTAGGGGACTTAGTAGGGGTCTTCCTACCATTAGGAAGAACCACTTGCCAGGCGCTATCAGAGTTGGGGGCGAGCAGAAGCTTGAGGGAGGGTGACATCTGCTCATTAGGGGGAATAGCGGAGGAAGTAGAGCATGGGGCCCTAGGTGGAGTAGATGCCCCCGATTGAGAAGCAGCGGGGTGAGGTTGGGAACCTGGGACTGTGGCTGACCAGGGTGTCTCCCTATCTGCATGGGCAAACTGGCCAAAAGTAGAGGGGGTGGGAACCTTCCCCGGGCCAAGCAAAGACCCCTGAGCGTGTCCTGGTCCAGAGCGGGCAGAATTTGGACAAGCGAGGAGTGTCCTAGGAGACTGCAGAGAGAGCAAGAAACAGGTTCCCATTCATAGACAACCTTCTGGAAACTAGTGCCACTAGGGGCTTGGATCTTGATTTCTCTAACAAGTTCTAGATTGAAATCAACTTCGACCAAGATTCTGGCATAGGAGATTCTAGATTTGGAGGCTGTAGCTTGGTCGGTATAAAGCGGGGAACCCAACTTGGTGCAAATCTTAGCAAGGCTGGATTAGGACTAGAGGCTAGTGTGGAGGCCAGGGAGCTGAATCCAGACAGGGATGCGATTCAGATCTTTTGGGTTGAAGGAGAAGTCAGGAGACCATTTCTGTAGGACCAAGGGAGAAGAGTAGAGGAGCCAGGGGCCCTTTTCAAGCACTTGTTGAAGGTCCTCTTCATTATCGAAGCGAAAAATAAACCATCCCTCATCATGAAGGAGAATTTGGGGGGTGGCTACAAAACTCCAAGCTCTCTTCACATATTCTTTGACAATATTGAACCCAAACTTTTTCCCCCAAATATGACCAACCAGGGCATTTCTCCAGTAGTCAATCTCAGGCAATAAGTCATTCTCCTCAATAGTAACAAATGGGCTATCAATATCTATAATGTCATTATTATCTAAGCGTAAAGACATGCCACAGTTAGATTTCTGTTTAGCAAGAAGCGTGTCCAGAAAAGAAGGGTTAGAGTTCTTACCTGGCGCCGGCGGCTTACTCGAGGGGTTAGGTCGAGGGGTTCGTTTGGCCCAAGCAACCTTCTTTCCAGGAGCAACGGAAACCTCTGGGGCATTAGAGAGGGGCGGGAAATCCTTGTTCATCACATTCGAAGACAGGGGAGCAGAATGGTTTTGAAATTCCTGTAGCATCACATCCACTGGAGGGACCAAAGGAGCGACGATCTTGGAAGGGGCCTCAGCAACTTGGGGGTCAGGGCGATTGAGATAGTCTAGTAGAGCCGAATCGACTGGTGGCCCGGAAAGATCAACAAACAGCGCCAATTCTTGGGGGGGGGGGGAACACATGGTCCACTAGATGCACTTTGGGCATTCACCGGGCCAACAACTTGAACACACCCGTTAGCATGATACACAAAATTGTCCACAACAAATGGAACGCCATTCACCGGGGCTTCCTTCAAATTGGAGCCGGATGTTATTAAAACAATAGCCCAATGAATATAATTTTTCATATGACCGTAATTTGATGTATCAAACATTATATGATATCTCAAAGGTTCACATGGTAAAAAAATTTGCCCATAATCAATCCATGATATTTCAAGGGGAGTAAAAATTCAAATCCACTACTTTTTTAATGATCTCACTATTATTGTCACTCAGTAAGAACCTGGAAGTTCTTAATAGTTAAGAAAACTAGTGATTCCACATCAGTTCTCTCATGGGTGGCCATTTTTCCATTTCAAAAAATGAATATTTTCTCGTACACTAACTACTAGTTAGTGATCCCCATTTTTTGGGTTTTATAGGATTAATTCTATGTTATGTCAACTTCCCATCAATATTATTTTTATAAGTACTGGAATTCCAGTTACATGGGCAATACTATAGCATAAGCCATTCTCGCCAAAAATAGAAAAGAAAAAAACATAACTTAATTACTTATGGTACAAAAGTTGAAATAAATTTATGGCAGAGAGGATATATGAGCAGGGAGGTGAATCTGATGCCGGCTCCATTCCAAAGAGGAGCTCTTGACCAAGTCAACTGCTTCCTGCCATGGATGACAGGCACCTTCAAAGAGCAATTTGTTGTGTCGATGCCAAACAACCCATATTATGTCCAAATTATGAAAGTGTGAGGCTAAACGGGAAATTGTCCTTAATATGTCACCCGTATGATTATGTGAGGTTTGTTGGAAGCGGGGCTTCGTATGATGGAAATGGAACAAGTGAGACTAATTCAGTTTCAACTAACTTGTGATCCTTACTAACTACATTGGTTGATATCTTGCTAACGATGTGACTAAAGTAAATTGTTGTGTGAATAATTAAGTGCCAGTTGTGTGTTTAATTCCGCATTTATAGTATTTTATAAGCATGTAAACGAAACAGCATGAAACGAATCTCATGTTAAGCAAGATGACTAATCAACCTAAGTGGCCTATAGGGTCTGGGATCACATTTAGCATACCAGCAGTTGGCTGATTCTTTATGGCCTCACATTATAGGACTTGATCGAGCTATGAAGCCGGAGTGTGGGGCTATTGGGTAGTCTACGTCGTCTTTTAATTTCTGCACTCGTTAAATTTTAGTTTGTATTATATACTCCGATGTAAGTATTGGAAATGTTTTAGATGCTCACTGTTCTACATTTTTTGATTTACGATTAGTATGTGTAGGATAGTAGTAGAATATCTCGATTCATCAGCGGTCATCAATTATAGTATTGTGATAGGTATTTGCTTCTTTCGCATGGGTAAGTAATGACATGTGACACCCGGATTAGAAGTTAGATGTATTTTTCACTGTGAGCCGTCTTTAATTAAGTTACACGATTCTGTTTATTATGTGATTAGAATTAGGGGTGTTACATCGGCGGTCATAGTTACAACCGCCAAGATAGGTCTACCTATTTCGGTGGTTCTATAACAGGCAAAATAGGTCTGAGAACCTATTTCAGTGGTCTCTGTTTCGGCGGTTTACAACCGCCGAAATAGACCCATAAGAACCACCAAAATAGGCCCTTTTGCAACTAATGGTTGTTTCTCAACGGTTGCCAGCTGAAGTAACAAATGGCTGATCTGAGCATTGTTTTGCTTGGACTAAGTCTGCATAAGATAAGCCCATACTTCTGCATATGATTCGATCCCAACCACTTGTGGGACAATCGATTCACTTAGAGAACTTAGCAAGATAGACACAACAATCTGATCCACTTGGATCCATTTTCAAACTCAGGATTCACAGATCCGTTGATCATTTAAGAAGGGCAAGGGTAAGAACCAGTGACATATTTTTATAGATTATTCCCTTTGAAAATGGTAAGATCATACCTCTTCAAACTCTAAAATTATTTTTTCTTAGCTTCACCAAGTTCGTAGCCGAGAAAATTAACTGACTGGTGAATAGTTTATGTTTGGGCAGAAGGACGTGGAGAATCGTCATGTCCAAGGTGCAATCCAGTGACGCCAATAGAGGATCCAGGAGTGGGAGTTTCGACCATAGGAAGGGTGGATTGGCGAACAAGTAAAAAGACTTAGGCTAGAAAAACCAGGAAGACGGCTAATACCATAGAGAGCTTTGATAAAGATATTTTTACTGTTGTATTGGCCTTCATTCGTTTGTACATAAGTGTATATATATATATATATAGAATAATATGATAAACTTTGGCCCCGTACTTCGATTAGTAATCTTGCAAATCCAGAACCCAAGTGGAAGGGTTCGGTGATACAGAGGAGAAGAGAGGAAAAACACTCTCTGCTAGAAAACCTAAAATAAACAGTATCGACACTCCTAGCTATATCTATAAGAACAACGTAAAAGACCTAGGACTATAACGCAGCGTTTCACTCAAGCTAAGCAACTAAACACAACACTAACAAATATATATAATCGTAACACCCCCCCTCAAATCCTACAAGGATTGTAGGATTTGCAGATCACAAGTGTACTACGTGACTTCAACTGGACAGCTTCTCATCCCAAGTTTCTTGACCAGAACCGGGTATCTCTTTCCAGGCAAAGGCTTCGTTAACAAATCCGCAAGTTGATCTCTAGAAGGTACAAACTCCACCGAAATCAACCCTTCCTGAAGCTTCTCCCTTACAAAGTGCACGTCCAATTCTACATGCTTTGTTCTTTCATGCAGAACAGGATTTCTGGCTATGTGGATGGCCGCCTGACTGTCTGATTTGACCGGTACTGGAATTATGCTTTCCACTCCCAATTCATTCAGCAGCCTCGTGAGCCAGCTAAGCTCCGCAGTCACCTGCCGCATAGCTCTATATTCAGACTCTGCAGAAGATAAGGCCACAGAAGATTGTTTTTTAGATTTCCATGATAAAGGGCTTCCCCCAAAACAGATATAATACCCACTAATAGAGCGCCTTGTATTTGGGCACCCAGCCCAATCGGCATCACAGAAAGCTACCAAATCATAATTTGACTTATTATTAAACAGAAGGCCATATCCTGCAGTTCCTTTAATATATTTAAGAGTATGCAAAGCTGCCTGGAAATGCAAAACAGAGGGAGAATCCAAGAACTGGCTCAAGACTTGTATTGCATAACATAAATCAGGTCTGCTGTGAGATAAGAAACTTATTTTTCCAATTAAACGTCTATATACACTAGCATCACCCAAGGGTTCTCCCTCGTTCCTCCTTAACTTAACATTAACCTCTAAAGGACTGACCACAGATTTCTGGTTATCACACCCAAATTCTTTAACTAAACTGTCACAATAAGCCTTTTGTACTAACAGAATCCCATCTGCTGTATGCAGAAACTGCATACCCAAAAAGAAACTTAGTTGTCCCAAATCCTTTATCTTAAACTTTCTGTCCAATTCAAGTTTGATAGTTCTGATCAGTCCTATGTCATCCCCTGTAACTAAAATATCATCAACATAAACCACCAGAAAACAACATTTGCCATCTGCCTTCTTAGAGAACAAGGAGTAATCATTTAAGGACTGCACAAAACCCAAACTTCCTAGGAACTTACTGAGTTTTTCATGCCACTGCCTAGATGCCTGTTTTAGGCCATATAAGGATTTCTTAAGCTTACAGACCTTACCAGAATTTTCTAAGGGATGCCCCTCTGGAATATCCATGAACACATCTTCATCTAGATCGCCATGGAGAAAGGCATTATTAATGTCTAACTGTCCTATATGCCAGCCCCTCTTTACCGCAAGAGAAATTAAAGCCTTGATAGTGGTAAATTTTACCACTGGAGAAAAAGTCTCCAAGTAGTCTATTCCATATTTTTGGGTATAACCCTTTGCCACTAATCTAGCTTTATACCTTTCTAATGATCCATCAGCATGAAGTTTTATTTTAAACACCCACTTACATCTAATGGGCTTCTTTCCAGGTGGCAACTCAACTATTTCCCAGGTCTTATTGTTGTCTAGGGCCCTAAACTCATTATTCACAGCATCTTTCCAATGGGGACTTCTAACAGCCTCAGTGTATGTCACGGGTTCAGCAAAAACCAAAGAATTTGCATTAGCACAGCTATAAGAAGAACCTTCAGCAGAAAAGACATATGCACAGTTTCTGGACAGATCAGAAGAGGCAAAAGTTTCTTTCTCATTCTCTGATCCCAGCACACAGTTCACAATTTGGGAACCAGACAGAGCAGCCCTAGTTATTCTATCATTCAGTATGAGAGAGAAACAATCAGAGAAGTACTTATCTTTTTCAGGCCTGCAAGTATTTCCTACAATGTATTCTTCCAGGTATCTTGGTTGATGTCTCTCTCTGGTGGAGCGTCTGACTGGAACTTCTTCATCTGAAATTGTAGCAGCTGGGGTTTGGTCTTGTGGATTTTGATCAATCTCTCCCAATCTTTGCTCTTCCACATCGTGGGTTTGATCCACCATTTCTGAACCAGCACCAGTTTCTTCTTCAATGTTGCAGGAAGTATCTGTCTCACTTTCATAATCAAAATTCTCATAGAAGAAATTGTTAGTCCAGTTTTCATCCGTGTAAGTTTCTTTATGGCTCCCATGTAACTCACCTCTAAAAGGATACAAGTTTTCATGAAAAACAACATCTCTGTTAAAAATGATTTTATTGTTGTCCAAGTCTAAAACTTTGTATCCTTTCTTACCATAAGCATACCCAAGGAAGATTCCTTTAACAGATTTTGAACCAAATTTATCATGCAATGGTCTATTAATGTTAGCAAAACAGAGGCATCCAAAGCATTTCAGTTCATCATAATTTGGCTTTTCTTTATAAATAATTTCATAAGGGCTTTTCATATCTATACTACTTAGTGGCATTCTATTAATCAAATATGCAGCAGTCATGACACTGTCACCCCAAAACCTTAGTGGCAGTTTAGAATGAAACATTAAAGAGCGTGCGGTTTCAAGAATGTGTCTATGTTTTCTTTCTACAACGCCATTCTGTTGTGGTGTGTGAATGCAAGTAGTGTGATGAATAATGCCATTGTCTTTAAGAAATTCAGAGGCTGCCCTAGAACTGCCAAGCTCATAGGCATTATCAGTTCTTAAGATCTTAACCCTTTTATTGAATTGGTTATGAATCATTTTAAAGAAGTGAATGATGATTTCAAAAGATTCAGATTTAGAGGAACACAAGTGTATCCATGTTGCCCTGCTTTTATGATCCACCAAAGTGAGAAAATAAGAGTGGCCATCATAAGTCTTTGTCTTATAAGGACCCCATAGGTCAGCATGAATCAGATCAAACAAATCATATGTTTTCAAGGAAACAGAATTAAAAGGGAGTCTTTTACTCTTTGATCTACAACATGATTCACACATGAATTGCTTATTTGCTTCGCCTTTTCCAACCAAACCAAGCTTTACAATTTTTTCTCTTGGGATATGCCCAAGTCTATGATGCAGTAAGCTCATTTTTTTTTACAATCAAAACCTAGAATAACACCTATCAGTACAAGCACAAAATTCTGAAGTAAGACTTTCTTCATTGATTCTATCTGTCTCATAGCCTAGAACATACAGTCCTCTGTTGATTTTCCCAATCTGAACAGGTTTACTGCTATCACAACCCTGATAAAGACACATTTTGGAATCAAATACAAATTTCCCTTTCATGTCATGTGATAACTTACTAATGGACACCAAATTAAACTTAAATGCAGGCACGAATAAAACATCCTTTAAGGTTATCAAATTATTAACAACAACCTCTCCCACAATTTTCACATATTGAGGGTGACCATCGGGCATTCCAACCGTGTGGGGTTTTTCCAGTTCAAAATATTTACTAAAAAGTTTCAAATCTCCACACATATGGTCGGAAGCACCGGAATCTAGAATCCAATCTGAGTTATTAAATATATCATCCTTTTCCACATTCATACTTAAATAATTCATAAATTTTAAGCAAGATGCAGAATTGAAGGTCTTACCACCGAAACCACCATTAGGTGGTTTGTTTGTTTGCTGACTTGTCTTGAGACTGTCTTGGTTTTTGCTGATGTACTCAAACAGTCTGCTCATCTGGTCTCCTGAGAGAATTCCACCAAATGGGTCCTTTCATCATTTCTCTGATCCTCTTCTCTGGATTCCAGAAGGTTTGAAGCATTGGCAGCACTCCTCTTCATTCTTGGGCTTCTCCAACCCTGGGGGTACCCAATTTTTTGAAAGCACCGATCTTCTGTGTGGCCCATCTTATTGCAGTGGCTACACTGAATGTTGGTTCTTCTAGGGTTTGACCCTTGTCCCCGGTAGGTACTCCTTCTGCCCTGCTCAGATGCAAAGATAGTGAAGAGGATTCTGAATTTGTGCTCCGGCTGAGAGTCTTTTGCCTTTCTTCTTGGATTAGGTGGGAAAATACCGCCCCTATTGTAGGGAGAGGGTCTTGCATCAGTATATTCCCTCTGATCACACTGTACTTTTCCTCAAGCCCCATCAAAATTGTATTAATCTTCTGACCCTGATATATTCTTGGAACCCCTTGGATGCATCACAAGTGCAGCGCCCACAGGTACATGTGGGAATGGTTTTGCTCGCATCAATTTCATCCCACAGAAGCTTGACTTTGGTGAAATAATCGATGATGGTGTCGCTTCCTTGTCTGGTTTGTGAGAGACGACCTTCCAGCTCGTAGAGTTTTGTCCCGTCTGCTCCATCATACCGTCGACAGAGCTCCTTCCAGATCTCGGCGGCCGTCGGCATGAAAAGGACACTGTCTGCAATCCTTTTCTCCAAGCTCATCAGAAGCCATGCCTTGACCATGTTGTCACACCTTGTCCACGCCTTCGACTTCTGTTCTGAATCTGTAGGCTTGGTTACAGTACCGTCTGCAAATCCCATCTTGTTTTTCGCTCCCAAGGCAATGGAAACTTGCATCTTCCAGCACGGGAAACCAACTCCGTCAAACTTAGTTGCAAGAGCATGGCCCGGTTGCTCGGAGTTTGCCAAGAACAGTGGGTCACCATTGTCACCAGCGTTTTCTTCCTTTTCGGTATTGACCTTTGGCGTACCATCCGTCATTTTGTGAGGGGAAAATTGAGAAAGGAAATGGGCTGATATGATAAGGAGAAAACGAGAACTTCAAGAGAATGGCGTAAGGGTTTTATCGAGACGTGGTTGCAAACAAGAACGGGGATCTACAGGTATCTGGCGGTGAGGGAAATTTGGAAGGAGACAGGATGGCGAACCAGGAACAAGAACTCCGACAACAGGATGTGAAAAAGGGTGTTCCAGGAGGAATCGATGAAGAACGATGAAAATCGGTGCCGACGAAACCGGGAAAAGAAGGAAGAACTTACAAGAAGGAGTCGATGAAGAACGACGAAAATCGGTGGCGACGAAACCGGAAAAGAAGGAAGAACTTACAAAAACGAAAATGAAGATCACGAATCGAAGCTTGGATTGTGGTGCTCTGATACCATGATAAACTTTGGCCCCGTACTTCGATTAGTAATCTTGCAAATCCAGAACCCAAGTGGAAGGGTTCGGTGATACAGAGGAGAAGAGAGGAAAAACACTCTCTGCTAGAAAACCTAAAATAAACAGTATCGACACTCCTTAGCTTATATACTATAAGGAACAACGGTAAAAAGACCTAGGACTATAACGCAGCGTTTCACTCAAGCTAAGCAACTAAACACAACACTAACAAATATATATAATCGTAACATAATAATGGGCTAAATACTAATCAGAATGTTACAATTGTTATTGGGCCTAACACATGGCCGCTGCCACATTTTTTAAAATTTCATTCACTTCATTTTTCTTCATTCAAATAGGAGCACTTAAAGATACTCAATGTGATTGTCTCAACATAGAAGTCAGCATGATTTAAAGTGAAAATGATGTAATTCAAATCTAAAAGGGTGAAATGTAGGTATTAAATTAACCCACCTGGAATTATATCCCAATCGAATATACAAACTTGTTTAAAAGAACTAATTATAATTGAAACTCGAATTAATTCTAGCAGCTGATATGACCAATCCGAAATACTGCCAAATTAAGTGATAACTCTAATCATAATGATAAAAAAATTGAAATGGTCAAAAGGCAAAACCACAATAGATAAGAAAGATCTAAAGTAAATGATATTATTAGATAGATTAATAAAGGTATGATATAAGTTTAATTAAATTAATCAAGTCAGTTTGAAAAAATCTTTCAAGTGTTTTTTATTAGTTTCTTTGCTGTTTTCTAAAAAAGATTTTATTTACGACTTGTATGAGCTTTGTACGTATTTTCATTAATATCAAAGTAATTTATTGATGAACAGTTTCTCAAACTATAGAAATAACTAAAAATTAACAACAGAAAATAAGGATCAAAACAACGACGGTCATCACTCTAAGAAATAGCTAATCTACTATTGAAATAACAAGAGGATATATTGACCAAATAAACCTAAATTATAGTATCATATTTAGGGTTGAATGTGTTCACGCGCATACGAGCAACAACACCCATTTGCTCATGTCATCATTAGCCCATTGTCAAGATTATTGGATTCTAACGTTAATACCGATTAATTAACCAATCTAAGGCAGGACACGGCAACTTTGATGTACAATATAAAATGGAGACTTGAAGAAAAGTAAAGAAGAGAAAGCCAGTCCCCTTCCGCTACCCTATATTATATACGTGTGACATCAAGTTGAATTGACATGAGAAGATTCGTTGTATATTTCTTTCTACTCCCATTTGTAATCCCTATGTTATCGTTTATTCAACCTTAAAAAAGCTAGGTGAACACATTTCTATAAATACCAGCTATGAAACTTTGGTTTTAATTCAAATATAGTAGTGGGACAGCTAGCGCATATCTATCAAAGGGTCGATCGAAGCGCAATTTATATAGTATATAGTATCTTCTTGTGGCTCGATCGTATCACTATATACCCGTTTGAAGAGTACTTGTCTTAATTATATCATGGCAGCAGAAGGTATTCCTGTGAACCAACCCTATCCAACATCAGAGGACCCTAAAGGAGCCGCGTACTACCAAAACCCTCCACCTCCTGCTGCCGGTCAAGGTCAATGGAGCACCGGTCTATGCGAGTGCTTTTCTGATGTCCCACACTGTAAGTGCGTAGCTAGTATTTCCCAATTGTAAGAAAATTACTGTGTCTCAGACTCTCACCGCGCGTGTATACCCTTGATTGTTTATTTTAAGACGTCAAATGATAGTTTTAAGTACTCTTTTTTATGATAAAGGATTACCATTTTTGAATGTTATGTTAATATATAGCTTGTTTAATTGATAGTGATCTTGTAATTCTGTAATAGGTTGCATGACATGTTGGTGTCCATGCATCACTTTTGGACAGATAGCCGAGATAGTCGACAGAGGACAATCGTGTAAGTACTTATGAAACTAAATTAATCGCATTTTATATATGACTTATCTGATGTTATCAAAAGAAAACATATCGATCCTTTTTAATTTTTTTTTTGTAATAATATGTGAAAAATATATTGAAAGAATAAGTAAGATCCTTTTTAATTTTATATTTGATCAATGATACTTACTATTTATGATGGCATGCAGCTTGTGGTACAAGTGGGGCACTATATGCACTTATCATGGCTCTTACTGGATGTCATTGGATCTACTCCTGTTCCTACCGAACCAAGATGAAGATGCAGTACGGTATGGAGGCCGATAGTTGTGCCGATTGTTGCGTGCACTTCTGGTGTGAGCCTTGCGCCTTGTGCCAAGAGTCCAGAGAGCTTCAGCGCCGTGGATACGACTTGGCTTTAGGTGAGTCATCTTTGTGTATGTTGGGATTTAATTAATATCAATATATATATATATATATATATATATATTTATTTATAAATTAATATCAATATAAAGAAAGGTTTTATAAGTGTAGACCAGCAAAAAAAAAAGGTTTTATAAGTGTTTTCCGTGCGCGTGCATAATAAAATTGATTATTGTTGATTTAGGTTGGCAAGGGAATATGGAAAAACAAGGCCAGGGTATGAGCATGGCTGCTCCAGCTGCACCGGGCGGAATGATGAGATAGATGATGTAATATTTTTCAGAACTAGTGAGTTATGTCTATTGAAGCTGTGGACTACTATTTTCCGGTTGTAAATAATGTTATTGTAAATTAATTAAGGGTGTGTGGTGTTTGAATTTGGTCTATTCAGAAGGAAGTAAATTTATTCAGATATGCGCTTCGTGTATAACAAACTTCTTTTATATAATATATACGCGTATACGCGTGTATTTTACCTTTTCCCCCTCAAAAAATAAAATAAAAATATATACGCGTCTATGTATTTTGTGTTTTGCACTTCACGTATTTCCTTCACGTATACGCGTGTAATGAAGTTGTATAACTTTTTTTTTGTGTTTTGATTCTCTGCCTACTTTCCTTACTTTTTTCAACCATGTATGTTACCACTACAAATATTGTGCGTATTTCCGCATAAGATACCTTTATGCTATTTATAACAAAAATGAACAAATCAACACAACTCAAAATCATTTTACATGACATCATCGAAAATAAACAATCAATATAAATCATTTTACTCAAATTCCAACACGCGGCCAGGGTGCACCTTGAATGGTACGGTCTATACACTTGGCAGTTCATTCAGCTGTTGACTGGATTGCTTTGTTGATTGGATTGTTTTTTTTTACTATATTAACTTTAAATAGTTGTAATTTTTAATATATATAAGTCCAAAATGAAAAAAAGTTATACAACTGTTCACCTAAATTCAAGTTCTTCAAAACAAGACCATCATGAATATGTTTTGATAATTTTTTAAAAACATTATTTTTACATGTGTATGATGATACACTAAAATGATAATATGATTCATTAATTTTGATATTATGATTCATTAAAGTTTATATTATCATTCATTAAGTAATAAGTGGTGAACTAAATTACAAATTTCGAACCCGATAAAAAATCATATTGCTTTGTAGTGTATTATTATTGTGGTATGGTGTGTTTCAATCCTTATATGATGAATCGTGTATTTTTCTTACATACCAAATGTTGTTTTGTGCTATATTTTGTCTATAATTTTTATTTTTATATGTTTACGATGATAGACTAAAATGAAGATATGATTCACTAATTTTGATATTATGATTCATTAAAATTGATATTATGATTGATTAACTAATAAGTGGTGAATTAGATAATAAACTTTGGCACCGATAAAAATCATTATTGTTTTGTAGTATATTATTGTGGTATGGTGTATTTTAAAACTTATATGACGAATCACGTATTTTTCATACATATCAAATATTATTTTGTGTTATATTATTGTGTAAATTTTTTATTCTAATATGTTTGCGACGATACACTAAAATGAAGATATGATTCATTAATTTTGATATTATCATTCACTAAAATTGATATTAGGATTCATTAACTAATAAGTGGTGAATCAGATAACAAATTTCGGAACCGGTTAAAATTATTATTGTTTTGTAGTGTATTATTATTGTTGTATGGTGTATTTTAAATCTCATATGATGAATCGCATATTTTTCATACATATCAAATATTATTTTGTGTTGTATATTGCGTAAAATTTTTTATTCTTATGTTTGCGATGATACACTAAAATGAAGATATGATTCATTAATTTTGATATTATGATTCATTAAAAGTGATATTATGATACACTAAAATGATGTTATGAATCATAAGTCTCATTGATATATATATATATATATACATGTAATTAATATAAATTTTTAAAGATCTCAAAACATATTCATGTTTGGTCTTGTTTTTGAAGACCTTGAATATTTTTTTTGGAATAAAGAGATGTTATATTTATATATCAAGCATAAGAAGAATGTAGCAGTAGATACATAGTAGCCCCATATCTGATAACTAAGCGGGACAAAAGTGCTAAGGGAAGGGTGGATATACAAAAACCTCCCTTGTAGTGAACAAAAATAGGCTCGAGCTGGCACTCAAACTCTAGCTCAATGCGCACAACCCACAAAACATCCAAATTTACAAAAATCTACTTCTAGGAGCAGAGGACTCTATCAAGCCAATCAAAACTAGTGCTGGAGCTTTGCATCTTTGTCCAAATGATAGCTTTGATAGCAGCTTTGATGTCACAAATAATGAGAGAGAGGTCTCTAGCTTGGTTGGCCATAGCTCGTTTGCATCTTTAAATCTAGAGGTGGTAGACGACGTTGGTGACTACTGCTCTTTTGACTAAGTCAATCGGGCGACTCTCTCTTGCAGTAGCGAATGACCCAGGTTGAGCAGCTGCGCAGACTTTTCCGGTTGGTAGAGATTCTCAGCCAGTCACAGATGGTCCACCAAACCCTGTTAGAGTACCTGCAAAGGGAAAAAAGATGGTTGCTTGTCTCTTGAGCATGCTCACAGAGCCAGCATCTGTTAGCAAGACATATGCCCCAGGATTGGAGCTGATCACATGTTTTAAGCCTACCTTTCAAAGTGATCCACAGGATAATTTGGCTTTGGGGAAAGACTAATTTTTTCCAGCAAACATTGTACCAGTAAAAGCTCTGGGTAGGGGTGGAGACATCATTATAAAATGAGCTGACCCTAGGATGGGTGGGGTAGGAACAGAAAAGGGAAATTGCATCATTGAAAGACCACATTGCTTCATCCACCAGTTCCTGGCATGGAGGATAGTCTTCCAGCTCCAAGGATCATTACCTTTAGCAGTGATTGTCCAGATACTACTGCGGTCAAGTAAAAAGAGCTTATGGATCCATTGGATCCAAAGATACCGAGTCATGGGTAATGGCTGAAATGGTTTTGAGCATGAAGCACATATTCCATTTGTGGATATCCTTAAATCCTAGACCCCTCTTTTTTGGTTGTTTGTGAGAACGCTCCATGCCATGAGGGAGAGGCGTTACTGTCAGCTTCGCCTGACCAAAAAACGAGCGCAGACATTGAATGATTCTTTTGATAACAATTTTGGTATGGTGATGTAGGAGACCCAGAAGGCTACTATCCCAAATAGGGTACTCTGGATGAGGGTGAGTCTACCCACGAAGGAGAGAGATTTGCTTCCCCAGGCATCGATAGATTTTTGGATATTGTCAAGCAAGGGGTTAAACACTGCAGCTCTAGGTTTCCTAGCAGTGGTTAGGATGCCGAGGTAGCGGAACGGAAAGGACCCTGGTTAAACCCCGTAAGGTGGATAAAAGATTCAGCGAGAGAGGGGTTAACCCCTCCAAGGAATAAGTCAGATTTTGAGGGGTTAAGCGTTAGGTCGGATGCTTCAGAGAAGAGGTTGACTTTATTGAGCATGAGGGATATGGAGTTTTGGTCCCCTCTGCAGAATAAGAGGGCATCAACAACGAAGAAGAGGTGGGTGATACGGAGGGATTTACAGGAAGGGTGGTAACGGAAGCCTGGACAGGTCAATAGCTGATCGAGAAGCCTGGAGAGCATGTCCATAATAAGTGCAAAGAGATAGGGAGAGAGAGGGTCCCCTTGGCATAGTCCTCTCATTCCTTTGAACAATGCTGAGGGATAGCCATTTATGTTGATCGAGAAAGAGGTGATGGTGACACATTGTAGGATCCAATTACTAAACTCTGGGGGGAAGTTTAGGAACGAGAGAGTGTCATGGAGAAAGGCCTCGTTGACTGCGTCAAAAGCCTTCCTGATGTCCATTTTCATTGTGCACCGAGGGGAGATGTGAGCTCTTTGGTAATTTCTCATAAGCACGAGCAAAGCTGGATTATTTGAAATAAGGCGACCTTTTGAAGGCTCCTTGGCTAGGATTCACCAAAGATGGGAGTATTATTTTAAGCCTATCTGTCAGAATTTTGCTAATGATCTTGTACAGTGTATTGCAACAGGAGATAGGTTTATAGTCATGACCCGGGGATGAGGCATTATCCAGTTTGGGAATAAGGGTGATTAGAGTAGCGTTAATCTTTAAGGAGCCGACCTGTGGAAAAAACTTTTAATAGCACCACAAATGTTCTCACCAATAATGTCCCAGGCTGCTTTGAAGAAGTTGTTATAGTTAGTGTAACCATCTGGGTCAGGGGCTTTATCATCACTCATGGTGAATAGAGCAGTTTTAATATCATTGTTATCTACGGGCTAGGTAAGATGATCCCACGATGATTGGTCCAGGGTTCTGACATTGTCCAAATTGAGATTAGCAAGGGAGCATTGGGGGGGGGGGGCAGTTCTAGAGCCAAGGGATTGCCGGAAGTAAGCAACTAAGTAGTTCTCAATATCCGAAGGGGTATTGAGAACCTCTCCAAGTTCATTCGAAATGGACGCAATGGAGTTCTTATTCCTTCTTGCCTTAATGGCTCTATGAAAAAAATAAGTATTAGAGTCGGCCAGCATAAGCCACCGAGTCTTAGAGATCTGGCGAAGGAAAAGAAGCTCGTGAGAGTCCCTACGAAGGAGATTGAGCCTAAGGGATTTCTCATGAGAAATGAGGGCTGGGTTCCAAGGATCACCATCCAATCTTTTTTGAACGTCACTGAGTTGGTCTCTAATGATTTGGCCTTTATTCCCAAGGGATCCAAACTAGGTCTTATGAAGATTTATGAGGCCGGCTCTGAGATGTCGAAGTCTTTGGACAACAGAGTAAAGGCGACTTCCCATTGAAGGGGCCTCCCAAGCTTCACGACAAGAGGGAGAAAGGAGGGGTCTTTGGTCCAGAGATTGAGAAATTTAAACCTTCTCTTGCAAGGGGCTGGAGCGGGAAGAGAGATAACCATTGGGCTATGATCCGAAATCAGGGGGGAACAAAGGAGGCATAGCTGGTGGGGAAGGCTAGGATCCAATCCTCATTAACTAACACCCTGTCAATTTTCCCAAGGATGCGACCATGATCATATTGGTTATTCCACTAGGTGAAGAAACGCCCATAAAAGCGAAGATCCTGCAACTCAGCTTTAGAAACGCACTCCGTAAAGTCACGGTAGTCGCTCGGATGAGGGTTGCGACTGCTAAGCCTATCTTGAGCATAGAGTATATTATTAACGTCCTCAGCCACCACCCAAGGGTCATTGATTCTTTGGCTGAGATTGGTAATATCCTCTCATAGGAGAGTCCTAAGAGTAGAGTTGTTCCTACCGTATACTACAAAAGGGTAAAGTTCATTGAGCCCATGATAGATGCCTTGCAGGAGAGGACTTGGTGTGAGCAGTGGATAAGGGATAGGGAAATGATGGAAGGGTTGAAGAGAACCCAAATGCGGCCGCTATGATCCACCCCGTAATTATGGAGTAAACTCCAAGTAGGGAAGAAACGAGTGAGAATAGACAGGTGGTTGCTAAACGAAACATGAGTTTCTAGGAGGCCAAACGCATATAGATTATTGTTAGCCACAAATTTTTGGATCTCAAGGAGCTAAGGGCGGTCGTTACACCCCCTTATATTTCATATTGCTAGATTCATAGAGAGGGGGTATTGTGAGGAGAGGGGGAGGGGGAAGCAGCGCCTTCCTCAAGAGCATCAAAGGAGTTTGTCAGTTGGAGCGAGATGTAACACCCCATCCAACAACATACACATAACAACATTCTGCAGCGGAAAGTATACTACTTCACATAACTTAACTCGTTGGTGTTACACGCCGTTAACCACCCACGTGGCTAACAGGCTATTACATTTACATTGTACCGGTCTGATGGACTAGATTCCCGAGCAACTGTACATTACTATACCTTTTCATTAACAACAACCAACATACATAAGCCTTCCAACTGTACCGATATTACAAATTGATGCCGATAACAGTTTCGGTCTTACTACACCTACTGTATATATACAACTTAAATGATTTCCTATGTACAACGACTACCCCGTCCTACTCTCGAACGGCTTCCAGCTCTTGTACCTGAAATAGGAAAAGAAGAGAAAGGGTGGCCCCCAAGGGGCTCAGCACCTTTGCTGGTATGGTAATCCCGCAGCCCACATGCTACCGGGCCACGCAACTAATTGTCGTCTTAGCATGCGGTTGATTATATTTAAATCATGCATGCAACTGTAAACACACAACACATAACATTTCACCTCAATGGGCTCAACAAACGGATAATACATCCTTACTTGATAAGTCACTCATGGTATTCATTATCCCAGAGTGTTCCTCCTCTAATGGAGCTACTACCTTAATAGACGACACTTACCCATGAATCGGGTTATCCTTAAACGCCTCTTATCACAAACTGGGATTCATTTCCATGATCCACACACTCCATATTTTACAACATATAAATTCCTCACATAACAAAACATAACAACACTTTTCACGTTTCGACGTGCACATGATAACATCGCAATAGAAATTGCATTACAAAACATCACATAACATAACGGGAACGGTCCTCATAGGAACCGACCCAAACATTGTTAATTCACTGGTGAGCCTAGAGAATGAAGTCACCCTCATGATAAGCTCGTTATACAACAACAACAACAATCATTACCGTCTTAATAGTCGGATGAGTAACTTAAGTTAAGATGGTTTGGGTTTGGAGGCCCGAACACACCACACAAACACATGTTCCCCCTAAACCGATCATAAGTCAGAATAGCTAAGCTTTGGAATAAGCTAATGGGAGATCATAACCCGTGAGGGAAACAACCATAACAGAGAGAAGGGTAAGGCTAAGAAGGATACCCACTCCCAAACAACGCGCGACCGGCCTAACCGGATTCCTCACCACTGTTAGTACATACCTACTTTTAGATATTAGTTAGAACCCCACTATGGAGTCTATCACATTCACACATTATACAACATTACTACTAGGTTAAACATACGAGAGAGGTCCTTACATACACACACACAAATATAC